>VZRQ01006438.1:610151-663091 GCA_013397975.1 Machaerirhynchus nigripectus | reverse complement strand
CTGGGCCGCTCGGCCTGGGGAGGGAGAGGAGCCTGATGAGAGCCGCAGGTCTGGGAAGCGGGATGTGGAGAGGGAAGCCGGGGGTGTGCGACGTTGGGAGTCACTGCGCTTCCGTTGGCTGCGGCCCCGGGCATGTGGCTGTGCCTTGTGACATAGGGTGACAGCCCTGATACCGAGGTTGTAAGTCCAGAACTTGGTCCATAAACAAGTTCGGGATACAGGGTGACAGCCCTGATACCGAGGTTGTAAATTCAGAACTCGGTCCATAAGCAGGTCTGGAACACAGGGTGACAGACACAGCCCTAATACCGAGGTTGTAAATCCAGAACCTGGTCCATAAGAAGGTTTGGGGGGATTGACTCGCGTATATAGCTTACAGTTTCAGTGCTCGTAAAGATGTTTTCATGGATACGAAGGAGTTGATTTTTTTTTTCCAGTGGAACTTATTCTTGTCACAGGCTTGTAATGCATCTAGCTTTATAAGTAGCCCGTTTGGATGATGAAATCTAAACTAACTTTGCCGGTTTTTAGTAGGCTCTTGGTCCTCAAATAAAATAATTTAGTGAAATCGAAGCAGAGAAGTGAAAATATGCTGACGTTGAACAAGCTTAGGCAGCAGGACCCGAGATAAACAGACGTCTGTTGCAGCTGTAAATATTGAAGGCAGTGCAGGCAGGCCTTCTGTTTATATTTGTTCAGGAGTAAAGCAAACTCACTCTGATCACATCAGAGGTAAAACCTGGAGCAGCAACAATTCCTCACAAGTTGAGGAGCGCCTAGGTCACATTCCTTGAATGTTCGCACCACTGTGAGCAATGGTAGGAAATTGTGGAGGAGAGCACTGCTGAAGGACTTTGGAAGAAAGCCAGATCTGGTTTCTCTCTGCAGGACAAAGTACGACATTGCTGATCTCTGACATTATTTATAAGCTTAGTGGCCATATGCGTGTGGAAGATGCTTTTCGTTCCTTTTTCCTTATTTTCAAGGGAAGGGAATCAAGCTTCTGAGCTTGCTTCTTTCTTACGTTTTGGAGCAGATGTTGTTTAAACATGCTTAGAACACAAAATAGTATTTTCTGTAATTATGCCCTGATTCTGTTACAGTTTGCTTATGAACTGATCTTGCCAGTCATTAAAAGGAGGGTTGGGCAAAAGCTAGGCTGAAATGATTCTTGGATTTTTATCTGTTTTTTCAGGAGCTAATTCCATAAGTTGGAGGTAATTTAGGGCAGGAATAGCATTTCATGCTGCTGAACATGGTTATTCTGAATATTGCATACTATTGCAACACACCTGGCCTCCTTAAAGGACTGGGTATGTGATACAGTACAGTTATAAACAAAGACTGTTGTGCTGGTGCTTTGGCTTCAGATTGCAGATGGATATATCTGGAACAGCTAAAGTGATTATGGCTCCTTCTTCCCTGCTGTAGATTATTGCCCACACAGCAGGCTCGGCAGGGCAGGTCATGTATCTGTCCCTGTGCCAATGCAGTTTACAGCCCGAGTGCTTACGTAAGCTGAAATAAGTGACAGCTTATGTTAATGCTGCAGATTTTAAACCGGGATGGCAAAAAGTGGGATTGTTAACTGCCTCTGCCACTTCAGTCTGCCTGCAGGTATGTGTCAGAGCACCAATATTGGCAGGCTCTTTGTGGACAGTCACCATGATTCAAGACACCTCCTCTCCTGGTTGCTCCCTGCCTTTCTGCAGGAGACTACTGCTCATGTGTTGGGAACAGTAGGGCAAAGGGTGCATCCGAGCCTCAGCTGCCCTGTGGCTGACTGGTGCAAACCCTTGTTAAGCACTATGTGGATGCAATATCCTGGACATTGAGCTGGATGGATGTTGCATTTGGCTGTCCTTGCTGAACCAATAGTAACCCTTGGCAAAAAAGTGGATTTCGGGTATGAGGAACATCTTGGATCATTGCAATGTAAATCTGCCAGAGTCTAAGGGTTGCCAAGGTTTCTCAGTGTGATGGAGTTGAACATAATTTGAATACTTATTTCCTAGCCCCATGTAGCTTCTTCTTTATGCAGTCATTTAATTTAATGTATTCAGTGGTGAATAAATGAGTCTCTGCCACCAACAAATGTGCTGCTTTTAACGGAGCAAATGAAAGCTTTCACCTGGTGCTGTGTGCTCAAGCCAGGATTGGGAGACTGGCTATATTCCCTCCTGCCTTAGTTGAAGAATCTCTAATGAGAATTTAACAGACAGCTTGGACAGGCTTTGACAGTGCCAATGGAATCCATTTTAGTATTACACATGTAAGTCATGCTCCTTGGTACTATCGATGCAAAGCAATCAGTGCAGCAGGTATGAAATGAAGCTGTATAAACCCAGGTATGTTAAATAAGAGCTGACTCTTACCTGATCCCTGCCTGATTCTCCTTACCCCATTTGAAAGTGCTGTGGGCTTTTGGCTTGGCTCACACAGCTCACAGGGCCGTGGCTGGCAGCATCAGTCTCAGCAGCTGAACTGGGGAGGTTTTTTGAGATTACAGAGTGGTATGATTTTCTCTCCTCTTCTGTCCTTTCTGTGTGTGGGGATAAGTATTCTCAGAAACAGTAACAAACCCAGTCACTGTTTCCCACTGGTTCCATCTGGTAGGAGAAGGGCATTTCTAAGTGGAGTTTTGATTTCGGTCATTGCAGTTTCATGTCAGAGTCATGTTTGTCCTTTGGGGAATAGAGGAGCCTGGTCCAGATGAAATTATTTTGCAACACTATTTCTTGGAAACTTTCTAAGACACTCTTTAATGTTTTCTATGCTTAAATCACCTGAGCAGCAAAAGCTTGTTAAGTGACTCCTTACTTTGTGTCTATTTGCACTGGCCAATTAAATAGGAGAAACGTGTTATGTTTTCTGGCTGGGGGTAGAGCAGTATGCTGTGTTTTATTATAAGTAGTCTGTAGAAATGTTTATGTCAAGTATGACTGATATTTTCATCCATTCCTGTTTGTGTCTGAGTGGAGACAAACTCTGAGAGCTGGTACTTGGTATACACTGAAGCCTTGTTGCTGAGGTATAGAAAAGTTATGGTAGATCTAATTTTCTTTTTAATCTGACGTCTCAGATTTACATAAATCTGTTCTCCATGAGGTTGTTCTAAACAAAAGAACACAAAAACTGATGCATCTTCAAGGTACTTCAGTTCTTTAGCAGGGTATGATTTTGCCTGTGATCCTAATTATGAGGGGACTCAGTTTTGAAAAAGTAAAGATTCTTAAAGAAGGTTCTTCTAATTCAACTTAACCAATTCAGATTATTTTTATGTGTGCATTTTTAAAAGTTTTCTTGAAGAACATGTGAGCCGAGATCAAGCTCTTGATTATGTTCTTGCAGAGAGGTTAATGTGGGTTGTTCTTCAGATGTTACTGTTAACTTTTTGCTAGTGCAGTAAAATCTGGGTAATGTGAACTATTTCTGTTGCAGGTCGGGAGTTCCTTATCCCTTCACTGGCACACAGGTTCATAGCAGAGATGGTGGATTTTTTTATTCTGTTCTTTATAAAGGCAACCATAATTTTAAGTATTATGCACCTCAGTGGAATAAAGTAAGTTGAACAATTTAAAGCTTTGTTACATACAACTTTAAGCTTTTCATGCTCTTTGAGGTGTCAGGTTGTATTTATGGTATGTTTATGCATATGATATCATTAAATAACTGATAGAAGTTGAGGGAAAAGCACCACTAGGCTAACTTCCTTGTAAATACATCCTGATTTTGGGTTAGCTCGTGGAAACACAGAATTTGTACTGGTCAGTAGGCTCACAAGCTCCCAGCTAAGCAAAGATTAGACTTGCACATTTGGGTGGGGATGGGGGGTGGAATAGCAAGATTATAAAAAACTCCTTTATAATTTTTGAAGAAAAAACATTGACAAATAAACTTCTAAAACAGCCTTTAAAAATGTACCTGATCTGGCTAGGATGAAGTAAATTTTCTTCATAGCATCTTCTGTGGTGCTGTGTTTTAGATTCCTGACCTAAACTATGCTAACCCCCGCCCCCCTCCCCAATAAAAAAAAATCTGATCAAGCATATCAGATATGTGTGTACTTTGAAAATACAGCCTGGTTGCTAGGAATGCTGCCACACTGCAGGCTTTACTGGGTGTAAATTGGGTTTCTTAAAAAGTGCAAGTAAGCACTGTGTGTGTCAACTGTACACTAGACTGCAAGATTCATCATTTCATGTTTTTGTACACAGATGTAGTAATTTACCTCAAAGACTTCCTTTTTTAACTGCTTCTTTAACTGTGGATATCTTTTTCCTTAACTCTGTTACTCTGCTTTGGGTTGGTGTAATCAAATATTTCAGTCTGATTAAGAGATGAGATCTTGGTGTAGTTGATAATTCCACTACTGTACAAGTACATTTCAGAACTCAGGCTTTCTGCTCAAGAACCATCCAAATGCTGCCCTGACTGTAAAGTAATACTATACAGATAACATCTTCCAGACACCTTTAACTGCGGCTTGAAAGAGGTGTGGAAGAGGGACAAATCCAAAACAATAAATAGGCCGACGTAAATGATCAGTGGGTTTTGTTCAGATAAGCAGCAATTAAAATACCAAATGTTCATTTCTCTTTAGTCACCAAATCCCACCACCCATAACCTGACAGCTTGTGTTTCCATTTTGGCTTTAGTAGGTGGAGAATGATACAAAATGAAGTACTGGAAAGATAGGGAACAACTGTATGTATGTTACTGCTGTAAAGTGGTGAAAGATTAATTTACAGCATTTTCAATATTAGTAGTTTTGTGAGGCAGTCATTTCCTTACAGGGAACTTCAGAAAAACATTCTGGGGATTTTTGCTTGAGACATTGTGTGCTTGCAGTTAGGCTGAGTTGTCGTGAAAAAAATACATCCTCACAGGCTCAAGAAAGATACTTCAGTCCAAAGCTGTATTGAAGGGAAATGCAGGTTCTGCTACACTGTTTTCTTAATTCCTGGGTTGTTTTGGGTTTTTTTCAGTCCTTAAGTCTGAATAAAGAGGGTGGCAAGTACTACAAATATTAGATGGACTGTTTTGAAATAGGACTGCACATTTTTATGTGAGCCTTAATTAGATGCACGAGTGAAAAATTCTTGCCTTAATGTGTTGCAAGTATATCCATTCCACGTAGCAGATAAGAATGTTAAATTTGTGGACTTTATCTTATGAAAATATGCCATTAACTCCAAATGGATGCTTCGCATAGCTCTGTTAGGCTAAAAACTGTAAGGTTTCGATTGCTTTATGTTAAGTCTTCCCATTGCATACCAAGGTGCCTCCAGAAGAGTATGGTGAGCAGTAAAGAATGAGAATGAGGAACCCTGATGAGAACCCTGATGATGCAAACGAGAATATAGAGCTCCCTTGATTGCTTAGGGAGACTTGCACCTTCTCCCTTGCATTCGTAAAGAGTGCCCTTTTCTTTTTCTTTGAGTGTTTGTGTAAGAAAGATACTTGGAGACTTGGATGCCTTCCATTTATATCAAGTTAGATGATTACATGCAGAATCTGTTTACCTCCCAAAAAGTGTGAGAATTTTCAGAACAATTCTGCAGTTCACTACCCAGGGACACCATTATGCAAAAGTGGTAATAAAGAAAGATCTTTTCTTAATGAAAAAGAAAAAACAAACTAGGCAGGAACTCAGAATGAAACCAAGTGTTCTGAATTTTAATGGCTTATTTAGTATCAGAGAGGGCAAGGAGCTTTTGTTCTTTTATAATACCAGAACGGAGGGAGTGAATTCTAGTATTAAAGGGGTAACACTGGTATTGGGAGAAGGATGGTTTTAAAGTTCAGTTTTATTTTGTACAGGGACATCTCTAAATTTGCCATGCATTACATCATAGAAGAAATAGATGAAGATACGTCCATGGAAGATTTGCAGAAAATGATGATAGTAGCTCTCATCTACAGGTTATTAGTCTGCTTTTATGAGGTAACTACTCATAAACATTAACTCCTATAATTAATAGTTGTGAGTTGTTGAAGAAATGGTTTTAAAAAGCTACATTACTGTTAGCCAATAAATAAATCCTCTTTACGGTATTTTGGATTATGTTGAAGCTCATGACATTCACATACTTCTGAGGATAACCAAGTTTGCTAGACCTGTCAACAACACGGTGGTGTGTGGAATTGAAATAACCTTTCTTTTACAGATTATCTGTATTTGGGGAGCAGGTGGAGCAACCCCAGGGAAATTCTTGCTTGGGCTGCGAGTTGTGACGTGTGAAACATCTGTACTTATTGCACCCAGCCGTGTGTTAGTCATTCCGTCTTCTAATGTCAGTATGACAACGTAAGTGCTCCTGGCTCAGTCACATAGCATTCAGGTTAACAGTATTGAAAGCATGGGATTTGGAAGGAAGTTCACCATTGCTTTGTTGTTGACTTTTGCAATAATTAGAACGCAACAGCTATTGTCAGATTCTGTGATCTAAGAATAAAATGGTAATTATTCAGTCACATGGAGTATTTTTCAGGGTAGGTGGTTAAATCTCCTCTAGAGCTCGACTTCTGTGCTGCGCAAAACTTGGGCACTAAACTTGGAAGTTTACTAATACAAGCAGAAAAGTAAAAGTAACGCACTGAATGTTCCATTCTGATTTCAGGTCCACAGTACGAGCTCTGATCAAGAATTTTTCTATTGCATCGTTTTTTCCTGCATTCATTACACTGCTGTTTTTCCAGCATAACAGAACAGCCTATGATATTGTAGCAGGAACTATTGTGGTCAGAAGAAATGGAGTCAGATGATACCAAAAAATGAGATTTCCGGACTGGTTCTGAACATCCCCTCCAAACCCCAGTGAATAAAGACCTTCCCCAGAACTGAAATTGAGGTGTCTGTTGGAATCTTTTGCCCTAATTAAATGGGAACTGATTCAGAAGCTTAAGAAAATGTATGGTTCCTGTATCATGCCAGCAACTACCTTTGAAGTGTTGGAGTTTCCGTAGACGCCAAAGAAGTTGGGGAGAGAAAATACATACTAAATCCAGGAGTATTAACCTCTGACTGATGAGACAGAAACTGTCTGTTTTAACTGCTAAAAGGAGCTGTTCTGTTTGTCACTCTTTGGTAAGCAGATCCCTAGAAATATTCCACCTTAAAAGAAACGTTGCTCCTACCGTTTTGGATGTTGGCAGGTAACTAGAAAATGACGTAGTTTTCCAGGCAGTTGCCTGTCAAAGGATAAGGGAGAAGAGACCTGCAGTATTAAGACAGCAGGGCAGATGATGCTAATAAATTGCCATGTATACAGAAAGAGATAGCACTGGTTATCAGTGTCTTTTATTACCGCTTCACAGATCACGTTCCCTCACCTTTTAAGCATTTTCTCACATTGATGTGAAGAGTTTTTTTGCATGATTGTCTCGAGGATTGTCACTTACCTCACTTGTCCAAGCTAATGAAGAGGTGAAACAATAGCTGCTTTTTCCTCTGGGAAGGGTATGTTACACTGCAGTGTTAGTGATCTGGTGTGTGTAAATAATTCTGGAGCCATGAACAGTACAGACCATGCTAATGAAAGGTGACTTTCTGCGTCTGTTTGGAGTGAAAGCACTTGTCTATTTCTTGCATATAATGCAGAGCAGAAGAACTGAATGTGTTGCAGGAGCATGCAGAAAACATTAACTGAAATGTATTATGGGTGTAAATCTGCAGAAGTATAAATACTGGTTATTTTCACTTTATCATTCTGGCTAATTGTTTGTATATTCAGAGTAACTTAAATACTGAATAAAGAAACCTAGTATTTTGCATGACTATATAGCTTTGATGATTCATTTATTGTCATGTTAGTGTCTCAGGAAATGAATATAAGCAGTATTAATGTTTTACTGGAATTTGAGTCAGTTTGGAGTTCTTTGATCCCAGTTTTTGTGTGCTCCTCTCTTAGGCATAACACGCCACTCAGTGGCTGAAGTTCTCACCCTGGCTTCAATTTTGGACAATGGCTTGGTTGACAGTAGAACTGTTGGGAGAGCTTGGTTATCGCTCTTGTCTCTAGGTGTAGTAACTTCATCAGTAATGTGTTCATATGCTGCAATATTTTTGTTTGACAAGTCATGTTCTTCTTTATCTGACTGTACTGTGGATGCATTTCAGTTTTCATCTGGAATGATGATTCAGGACTAGAGCCAATACTTAATAGTGGCAGAATGACATTTTGCCATCATGTCTCCAGAATGAGGTCTCTAACTTTTTAAATAACTATTTTTAAATATTTATTTTTGAATTAAAGAAAAAAGAAGTTGTCTTGGCTAGAGCCCTGTTTTTAGAGTCTTTGCTCAATCACATTTTTTGAATACTGCCAGGGGTGGTGATACTTATATGGGCAGCCTCTTCCAATGCTTGACAGCCCTTTCCATTAAAATTTTTTTCATGAGGTCCAGTCTACATCTCCTGGGACCAACTTGAGGCAATTTCCTTTTCCTGCCACTTCTTACCTGGAATGAGAGACCAACCCCCACCCAATTACACCCTCCTTTCAGAAGGCAGTCGTAGAGAATAAGGTCACCCCTAAGCCTCCTTTTTTCCAGGCTAAACACCCCCAATTCCCTCAGCTGCTCCTCACAGGACTTGTGCTCCATCCTTTCAAAGACTTCAGCACTGATGGGCATGGCAATCAGCCTGACAAAATGTGAACTTAAAAGTCCTTTCTAGGGTGAATTTTGCCTATTCACAATTGCAGCATGAATACAGCATGAACTTTTATTCTGTTTACTGTAGCAGTGACCAAAAACTAGGATTCAAAAGGGGATGGGGGAGGAAGGGAAAAGCAACACTGTTGGCTAAAACTTTTATTACTGCCAATACAGGTGTGAGGGAAGGTATCTCCTACCCTGATAAAAAATACCACCCCTTCCCCAGGAGGTGAAGGAAAAAATTACAATGCAAGAACACAGAGCCTGTCCATGGAGATGTGTATACAGTGTGCTGTTGTGCTAGCTTTTAGTTTGTCTCTTATGCAAGCTGCATCCCCAATGCGGCTTGTTTCTGCTTGAAGGACGAGTGCTTGGCAGGTGATTTGTGGCTAAGGGGGAGAAAGTGGAAATCCGTGGCATTTTTCACATTCAGACATCTGGAAACTGCATATAATCCTCTCACAGCTACAGCGGCATGATCTGACTGCCTGTGTGTGGTTTGAAAGTTAAGTTGCTGAGCGTTTTCTATTTCTAGAAACAGTGACTAGAGCTCTACACCTCTAAATAGCAGTTGGCCTTAGTCCTCCTGTCATGTCTAGCTTGTGCTGAAAGGCATCTCACCTTGTACCAGCAGCACCTGTAGGAGCAGGGAGCAGTGCTGAGATGCATGGCAGAAGTGCCAGCCAAGGCCCCAGCAGTGGCTCTGAAGACATTTACAGCATTGACAGGGATGCAGGTCTCTGCGCCTCTAGCTGAGGGAGGAAATCATGTCTGAGTCAGACTGCTGTGACTTGATACAAATTCAGCTGTGGGTCCCCAGATGAACAAGAATTTCCTCTGTTTTACTAGAATAATGTCTGTTCTCCAAGAAGCTCCTGTAACTGCTACAGACATGGAAATCCCCCCCCACCCCCCCATTACTCATTTATAATCTTTTCAGTTAGAACAGCGGTGAATGTTTACAACATTAGGTTGGGTTTTTCTAATAGCACTATAAAAAATTAACTGCAGTCAGCTGACACACTGATAAGGTGCTCCAAGCTTCAGCCTACAATAAAACTCTCCTTCCTACCAGGGGACCTCTAACTTATTTAAGATCCTCTAAAATCAATGCAAAAAAGCAGAGGTTGAAGAAAGCACATGACATTGCTCAGGTAGAGGGAACACCTCAGACTGTTAGAGCTGGGATGCCTTTATGGAAAGTTAAAATTGCCAGGTAATATTTCGCAGTTTTTATTGATGGCATTTATCCCATGGTTTAACATGTTAATTATACTGTAATAAACATGGCTTTAATATTAAACTTTTCCTTATTATCCAAAGTCACCACAGTCCATTTCAGTAAATATAAAAATATATACTTAATACTTTGTACAATACTGGTTTTTGGTCCAAACAAAAATGGATCAGAAAAGCCAATAAACTTACTTTAAGAATTCCCAATTTTAAAGATTTTCTAAATGGATTTAGGCAACTTTGAATAATGGGATTTACATAAAATCTGAGACAATACTAAACAAAAATGGCTGTAACACACAAAATTAAAATTTCATTTTCACAGATTTGTTATGCCAAAAAAGTACATAGAGAAACAAAATTGTATTTACACATGTTTCATAATAAAATAACAAGGCGAGACAGGTGATAAAGGGCTGTAAGAATGAAAATATAGAAATAGCATATAATTATTAAATGAAGAACTACAGATCTAACAAGTCCTTAGCATGGATCATCCTTTAATCAGTCTTCCTCTATCAGAAAATTTTAGTGCACAATACACCCAAACTCACTCACTTCACACATACACCAGCACAAACTCAGCATAGAAATCATTCGTTATCAACATTCTCTACTCTATACAGCATCCCTCGCTGATATAATTACAATTTTGAGGCGTCAGTAAACGCGGATGAGCGCACGTAGTGGTGCGGATGAAGAGGTATCGGACAAGCCATTCACTGTGCAGGCTCTACTCAGGGCTACAGCCAGACCATGCCGAGTCAGTGAAAGAAGTAACTTGAGACTTTTGCTTGAGAACAGCCTTGTTGCCAACTTTACTTGCTACCAAAAAAAAACGTAACGGGGAGAGGGGAGGGAAGAACAGGAAAGCTGAGTTTTATATTCCTTTAGGCAGATCTGACTTCCAACAAGCCAGCGTGAGGTACAATCCCAGTAACTGAACAATTCAGGGTAGTAGCTGAACATTTCAGGATAGTAGCTGAACAATTCAGTCAGGGTAGAAGCTGAACAATTCAGGATAGTAGCTGCTTCCAATGTTTTTGATGCTTTACCAATCAGGCCGTTTACTTTCTACGTCTAACTGCAGTCTTTATCTTCCGACCAGCAACTGAAGATCCAGAGGCAGAGAAAACATTTTTCCCATTAGTCCTATTAAAAGAAATTAGTAGTTCAGAGTTTAGGACAGTGTAGCTGAAAATTCAGTAGCAGCACTGAGTAGATACTCCAGAACAACTGTTTCATAGTCTTGTCTCACTAGTTACCAGCTGGCAACAAGCAGCAAATGACGAACAGGAGGAAGAGAGTTGCAGAAACCAATTAAATCTCTCTTATTCAGAAGGTAAGCAGCAGCATAATGGCTGGATACGGGTTCTACCTTTCAAGAACAAGACAATCTCACATGTGTTGATGTGTGACATTCCTGACAGCTAGGCTCCTTTACAGATACCGGTGCTTAGTTAGCCGGTCAGGCTAATACAAGGAAGGATGCCAAATTTAGTTTCAGGCTCCAAGGTTCATTTGAATGCCTCATGATTTTACAGCAGTGGAGGCTGAACACTGTCCACTGATACTACCCGAAGCTCAAGGGAAATTCTGATACGGTCTCTTACCCCACTGTAAATCCTGGAGGAGGCTGGTTAAACGAAAATCCTGAAGTGCCAGAAGGCGGTGCAGGAGCTGCTGGTGCAGAAGGATTTGCACCAAAAGTGAATACTCCTGGGTTATGTGGAAAGTTGAAGTTAGTACTAGTACCTCCAAACTGGAATACAGAACCTGGGAAAATGAGGTGGAAGCAAAAAGAAGTAAGAAAGCTGAAATTTGAGTTCATCCTTTCCAGCAAAATCTTCATGTTCTTCCCCACTATCTTTAAAAGATTTTTTTTTTAACAGGTTGCTCAAGATGACAAAGTTGGCGGAGTGCACCAGAAGTGTCAGACTACTACAGGAACAGTTTGAGTGAATCCATTCACACAGATTGAGGAATTTTTTAAATAATATTGCTGGCACACTGATAATTAGTTGTTTGCTAACTTCTGTGCCACCATTATATTTATACCTGTGCATATAGAAGTTTATTAATCAAGTCTTAAACTGTAAATTTATATTCAGGTAAACTTTCCTGTGTTCGTGCAGTTCACCTGGGGACCTCCTTTCCTTTAATGTGCTAACAGCACCTCATCTTAAAAAACCCCAATCATTCCAACCATCAGAGTAACTGATAAGTAATGCAGACAAATCAGGGGGAACTTCACCTTTAAACTGCTACCTGATTAAAGAAAGATCAGCTGAGTAATGTGCTGTGCACTAATCTACTTGTACTAATCTATTGATTAGTACAAAAATGTCAGTTACTTTTAATGGAGGCTATTTTGTAAAACTTCTGAGGAGAAAAAAAAGGAGGCTTTCCCCTTTCAGTATTTGATATGATACCAAATAGACATTCCAGCACTGGTTTTGTTTTTTAATTATTACTAATATGGAACAGGTCTTTCCTAAATTATAAGGTTCGTTCTCTGCCCCTTTCCCATGGCATTTTATACTTCATTAGTAAAAAGATTTTCAAATACAGTCTTTACCCATAAATGCTTAAAAAAAACCCCACACAATTCTGACTGTAGTTCATACAATGAAGCCTGTTCAAGTCAGAAAACTAAGAATTTCTCAAATCAAAAAGTAACAATTTCGCAATGCATCTGCTCTCTTGTTTTGCACAATCTTACCAGTGATTACTCCATGGTTTTCAACAGTTCCTTTTAGTCATTAGGTTTCTAAAGAAAATAAAGCTCAAAATTTAGTGGTAGAGTTGCAACCTCCATGTCTGCTAAGTCTCTTGTGGAGAAGGCTTACTGTGAAGCTGGATACCCGTAGCACATTGTGTCTCCAGTCAGGACAGGGACATAAATGACAACCCTATACCCATTATTTTTATGGAGGGCAATTCCTATATTTAAATACGTGCGCAATGCCAAAGTCGTCTTTCTCCGCATAATTTATGGTGCACTTCATGAAAAAGAAAGTAAAATATATAACCTTTGAGACCAAGAGTGAAGAGGATGGTCGGCACTCACCAGCACTGGGGGTACCACCAGAGCCAAAAGTTGGCTGTTGGGTTGCCTGCTGTCCGAACACAGAGGGCTGAGTGCTGCTCGTCACCGAGCCGAAGGCAGAAGGAGCAGGGTGAGAGCCAGCAGAAAATAACGTTGTCGACAGTGATCCAAAACTTGGAGCACTTGGCTGGCCGGAGCCTGTGCTTGGGCCAAATGCTGGTGGCTGACCGGCGCCAAAGGCTGGGCCAGCAGCAGGCGCTGGAGGCCCAGAGCCAAACAGAAATGAAGACGATGACCCTTGGAGGACAGAGAGGGACGTCAGTATGGGCCCTTTCCCTCCCACACTCAAGAATGAATCCAGAAACAAAAGGTTCTCAAGCCTCAGGTCTGGTAGCTGAACACTCATCCTAATTTCAAGATACTTGTGTTTGAGTATATAAAACAGATACTACCTCAGCCACAACAGGAATTACACCTTTTTTTTAAGTAACATGAGAAACCATGTTTATGAGAGTCAGACAAAATTAAATCTTGAATGCACTGGTTGCCTCTTCATGTTGTACAGATAGATTTCTACAAACAGTATGTTTTAATCTATTTACTAAAAGCTGTTTCTATTACACACATGGAATATTCATTCAAATTGGACTTTTCAGACATGCAAAATACAGCTCCTGATTTATTATGACTAGGAGAACACACATCTTTTTTTGTCAGCAACTGCTCCCCTCCCCTGTTCAAGTGTTTACCATTATCAACTTCTGGAGGCCAAATCAACCTTGCAGTAATCTCAAAAACGTGGTTTAGCAGAGTAATTCTCTACCTATCATCAGCAGACAACCAGCCCAATTGTTTAGCTGCATGGCCAGCAGAAATAATGAAATGCAACTGAACAGTGACTCTGAGCGTACATGGCAGATCTGCTATGCAAAAGAGACATTTTAAACAGCATTATTAATGCTCATGCAACACGAAATACCCTCTAACTGCACCATAACTTGGAATGGCTGACTTTCTTTCCAAGATGAGATACATGGTAAAACTTAGGTTTCTGAATTTGTGAAGATGTTTGAAATATGGTGTCACCTACTAACAAAATGACACCGAAAGTTACTGATTTGTAAGCAGGTTAAATTGAACAGTTGTTTGTTGGTTGTAATTTAGGACTGTTTTCTC
The DNA here is from genome assembly GCA_013397975.1 of Machaerirhynchus nigripectus. Lineage (NCBI taxonomy): Eukaryota > Metazoa > Chordata > Aves > Passeriformes > Dicruridae > Machaerirhynchus > Machaerirhynchus nigripectus. Next base: position 648,969 of record VZRQ01006438.1, on the reverse strand, counting down.
TGTTTCTGATACACAAAAAAGTGTGCAAATTAAACTTTTGTGACTGACAAAGTTAAGCCATTAGGATCAAACTAGATTAAGTCTTTCCATTACAGGTTCAATCTTATTTCCAACACACTGCATGGCTCATAGGAATACAGATAATTTGGTGGATTTAGTCTTGTGTCATGCATTTGTTCATGCAATTCATGCAGTGGAGTAACAAACATAAAACGTGACAAAACTCTGTATTTCTTACTGCTGTCTTTTCTAAATTCCTAGAAAATTAATATGCACTGGCCATGATCCTTAGTAGAAACCAACCCTTAAGCAGCACTGATTGCATGTCGAGGTACTCCATTTATATATACTTGTGAGGGAAGGACTTGGCAAATCTTGATGTTATTTCCAACAGTTCAGAGTTTTAGATACAGAAGCGAAAAAGCAGGAAAGTTCTAATTCACTGACTTCCAACTGTAAACACTGGACTGAGAGTAACTGAAGAAAGATATTATCATTCTCATGGTGAAAAGCTCCTTTTCCTTTGCTTTTCCTGTGAAATCCAGTAAAGGTTTGTCCTTTGCATAAAACAACTCTGGTGCCGGTTCGTTCCTAAACTGTATTTCCCACACTGAAGAAAAATGAGCCCAAATTAACATTGCTGAATATAAATACTCAGTATTTTTCTCTGCTTCCATGCATTTAGCCTGCACATTTTCTGAAGTAAAATGTTAATGAAACAGTATCTCCTTAGTCAACTACATTATGGCAAAAATGAGAAAATGGGAAGAGCATCTATTTGAAACATACCTGTTGAACTTGATGTAGTTGTGGCTCCAAAAGCAAATCCTGGATTTGCTGCATTGGTACTGCTCTCTCCTGAACCAAAGACAAATGGAGTAAGAGTCGAGCCAGTGCTGGAAGATGTGGTTGCTGGTTTGTTTTCTTGAGAGAAGCCAAATGACTGAGATGTTGCAGATTCTGCAGGATTGCCAAAAACAGAGCTGGTCACAGTGTTGCTGGGTTGTCCAAACACAAAGGGAGTGGGAACTGGCTGAGGGTTTGAGGAAGAGAGGGTGCTGCCAAACACGCCGCTGCTGTTGGCTGAAGTGGTGGGTACAACTGTGCTGGAGGAACTGGAACTCAAGAAGCTGAAGGAGGCTCCTTGATCTGAAAGGAAGAAACACAGTTACTACTAAGTCACACAAATGGAATTTAACAACCAAAAACTTTTCACACAGCAACCATCCTCCTTTAATCCTCCACTGCAAACTTTGAACAAATTAAAGGAATACAAGACTGTGCACTATCTATGAAGTGACTTTTGTACATTTGTAGCAGTAGAGAAACTGCAGCAGAGCTGCAAGTAGATGGAAATAAGATATTCCCTCTCTCCTTCCCTTTCAATATAAAAAGCAACACTAGTATGAGGCCTCTATACTGCACCATATTATAGATTTTATCACTGCTTCTACCAAGACAGTACAACTTCTGTGCTTATACAAGCAGTGATACAGGCTCCTTAAGGTGTGGCAATTTTTTTTGTCTAAATGTAGTGTTAAAACTCACTGAAATCTACAAAGAAATGGCCACATATTGTCTACACAACAACTAGAACTAAAGACGGGCTGCTGGTAGTAAGTAAATCCCATCAATCTTGTCCAGTACAGCCTCAGAGGTATTATTTGACAGACACGAGCAGAGAAGTGAAGGCAAAAGATGTTCTGTTTACCGCAAGTACTGGTTTGTGCCCCAAATGCAAAAGGTGCCTTTGCCTGCTCACTTTCCTTTTCCGATGGTTTACCAAAACTAAAATTGAATACAGGTTTTGCTGTGCTCTCCTCTTTGGTATGCTCAGACGTCCCAGATGAAAAGATAGGCTGTGCCTTTAACTCCTCATTGTCAGCTTTCTTTCCAAATGCTAACGGACCAGCAGAAGTGACAGAGTCCTGTTTCTCTTCCGCCCTTCCCAAAACAAACTGTGACTGTGAAGCAGGTGCAGACTCCACACTGCCGAAGGTGAAGCTTCCCTTCGTTGAAACAGTTTCATCCTTTTTCTCATCTGACTTCTTAAATGGCAAAGCAGGTGATGCTGCATCCTTTTCTGCCACAGTTCCAAAAGTGAAGCCACCGACTCCAGTTTTATTCTCATTAGTAGCTATGGAAGAAGTAGAACTTGTAGCAAAACCAAAACCTCCCACAACTGGTTCCTCTTTCTTTTCTTGCTGCCCCAGACTCGTCGTTCCAAACTGAAATGTTGAAGGAGCCTGACTGCTTGTAGATGGAAGTCCAAAGGTAAAACTGTTACTTTTACTTTCTTTTTTACTGTCTTCTGATTTAGAGTCTGAGGAAGAAACTCCAAATTTGAAGTTCCCTGAACCAGTAGGAAACTTAAACCCTCCAGTCACAGTGTTGGACGATGCAGATTCGGATGCAATGCCAAACTTAAAGCTACTTTGTTCTCCAAATTTAAAACTTCCTGTGCTACCTAATGTTTGAGAAGATTCAGAGGACGACGACGGGACACCAAATGTAAATGATGGCATTGCAGCATTTGCAGACACAGTAGAAGTACCAAAACCTGCAGAAATAAGCAATAATGTCAAGTTTGAAATATATAATGTAATACATGAGGGCTTTAGCTACATGGCTGGGATTCTAGTCCTGTGCTTTCCCAGAGTCAAAACTGTTCAACAAAGCACCCCCCACACACAGACAAGTAAGGAAACTCCACACTTCCTCTCCACATGTATCTTTTAGCAATGGTGCTCTTCTGTGCAGCACCTGGCTTGGAAAAGCACACTGCTGAGCTCTTCGAAAGGCCATCGTTTTAGTCTAAACTCCACATGAAGAACACATAAGGCCTGACACAAACAACTATGTCACTGACACAAGCCTTCCTCTAAAAAAACTTAAACTTTTTCTGGAGAATGTGTGTGGAAACGTATGCACGTGGTCTCATTTAAGCAATATTCCAAAACAACAAATAGCAATTGTGCCATACTCAAAGGAAAAATCACTGTACTTTAAAAAAGGAAAAAAATTGCAGAATGCATATCCTTGTTCTTCTCAGTAAGTATTACCTTTGAGCTCTGCTTTGGTGCCTGGCTTCACACTTTCACAGGCTATGCATTTTGTGGCTTCTGCTTTGTTTAGGACCAAGCAGACCTCACATTCCCAGCTTCCTTCAGGCTTCTTGAATTTGTCTAAATCCAGAAAACCTCCAGAAGAAGCAGAAAATGCAGAAACACTGCTACTGGTCACAGGCACTGAACTCCCTGAGAAAGAAGCAAGATAGTTAATCATCCTGCTTAAATCATACAGTGAACACCGACTTTTAAAGAAATGCTCACTAAACTGCAAAGCACACAAGTGTAACAGTAAAAAACCATCAAGCTACAAGTTGGTTTCAGTCAAACACAATATGAGAATGTAAACAATAGAAACACCTGGATTCTTCTTTATATATGACTTCAAGCACAAATTGAACCAGTGACATTTAAACAGCAACTGCAGTTCATAAAATACATCAACACAGCTGATTTCAGATGTAAATTACAGGTACTGTATTGAACTAAAACTACTAAAAGAATTTCTGGTGACACCAGTCACCAGTAGTCAAAGCTAGCATCACTCAAGTTAATGGTCACTGGCAAGTGATGCAAGGTTGAGAATTTACTAGAATGATTCATCAGCAAGTCACAAGGACAGGACACATTCACAACTATGCAGTGACAAAAGAAAAAAAAAAGAAGAGGAACTCAAAGCTTCCAAACCCACACCTCTGTGTTCATCACACAAGCTACACTGCCTTCAACAGCAGCAGAAACCTGCTGCTGAGGCCCAAAATCCAACACTTGGTCTCTGACTTTTCTATCCTGTAAAGGAAGAGATGTCACTTGATGCTGCACCCAAAGAGCAAAATTCAGCTCTGCAAGTGTCAGGAGTGAAGCCAACATCCTAAAGGCACAAAAGCATCACATAATTGTAGTGTTCACCTACAGTGAACCATTGAGGGTGGCACTCAAGAGAGAGACACAAGATAATTTCTCATATTCAAAGCAGTAACATTTCCTAAACAGGAATGGGTCTTCTTTTCCACAGCACATCCAGAGAATTTATATCCTCCCATTTTACTTGCTTCACTCGTCCCCTTGACAAACATCATGTAATTTGCAATTCTCTGCACTGTGGTGGTCATGGCAAACCCCTCACTTCCAAAATTCTTCCCTGCAATGGCCGGAGTCTTAGACAAAAGTGCCAGCTGACCACTCTGAGGCTGGAAGTCCAGGAGAATAAGCTTCCTCTAAAATGCATTATCTTATCTGAAGAAATTCCACTCTTACTGTACACAATGATTATAAAAGCACAATTTAGTCCACCTTACATCTATTTTTTTCCCCCAGATGTATTTGCAAAGGTGTTTTTGATGTTAAATTATGTTAAGAGCCAATAAAAGTTAACACTAAACTAATAATTTGTGCTTTAAAAAAAGAAACTCTCTCAAAATCAGTTACAATGACATATAATGGGAAACAAGCCAGAAATGAACTGAAGAAGATGCCCAACATCTGTAAGAACCCTGACCTTCCCAAACAAGGTTATCCATGTTCTGAAAAGCTACCATAGGCATAGCTGAACGTATGGTTCTGTTTTAGCACAAGACAACCAGCTAAAGACTACACTGACTCGGAATCTGGCTTCATACCTCCGCTCAATTCCACACAAATGCTGACTGCAGACATTTTAAGCCATGTTGTGCAAATACTGCTTCTACTTATGTTTTGAAAGAGGAAAACAAAGCCCCAACAAATCCAGTAGTTTTCAGCTCCTTGCATGGAGTTCACATTTCTCCCCAATGAAAATGAGTCAATTGGTTTTAAGTTAATTGAGGCATCTATATTTGAGTCATCTTTCCTCACTAGCTGTAAAGCAGGGTATATTTGCTTCAGTTCAGCTTGTGTGACAGGCTGGAATCTGGGCTGAGGCCTCCAAAGTGCCTGCAACCACTCCTGCAGAAAGCCACTAATCCATCCTGTCTGGCATACAGCCATGCTACTGAAAGTAATTTTTATATGCAACATATTTTATCCTCTAAAAAATGCACATAGACTAAGACTGAAACAATGGAGAAGAAAAGAACAAACCTGGTTTCTCAGACTCACAAGCTACACATTTGCTGTATTCCGCCGTATTTTGTACAAGGCACACTGAACAGTTCCAAGAGCCTTTCGGCTGTTTAAATTTGTCTCCAAACCCCAGAGTGACTGTTGTGCCAGTGCTGCTGGAGGTGGATGCCACTGTCACCGCGTTGTCCGTGACCACTGGCATTGTCAGAGCAGGCATCACTCCTGTTCCAGGCTTTGGTGTCTCACATGCTACACATTTGGTAGCTTCAGGTTTGTTCTGGACTAGACAGGTATCACAATCCCACGTGTTGGGTGCCGGTTTAAATTTGTCTTCAAAGCCCAGTGTCGCTGCTGCAGGGACTGTTGTCTTGGAAGAGACACACTGACTCACACTTATCGTCTGCTTCGTACTCTCAACAGTGGACACTTTAGCAGCTTCACATGTTACACATTTGCCATCTGTGGTTTTGTTCTGCAGGCATGGGTCGTGTGTGTCAGACTGCCAAAATGAGGATGCTTGTTTAGAGGTGTCTTTACCTGCAGAAAAACTACTTATTGCGGGCCTTGTATAGACCACTGTGCTTGTAACAGGCTGTGCAGATGAACAGGAGGGTGATTTCCCAGACATAAAGCCTAGTTTAAAAAGAAGAAAAAGGGGAGGTCTTAATGATAAAGCTGTACCCTGGCTGCATGAAGTTACTTATAATAGTAGACAGCACAAATTTAAACCAAGTGTCAATGGTTACAACTATACATTCCAACTTACTGCAAGAGGAAGTCCATGGAAATCTTATCTAAAGGGATGAAATTTCATATGCTGAGCTGGGACACAACAGAACACTTATTTAAAGCTTGATTTAACTCTTCACTTCCAAGGAAGTTTTAAATATAAATCTCATTTGTATCTGCCACTACACTGGTAGATACAAGTGTAAACAAACAGTACTGAAAGCTGACGATCTGTCACAGACTGGAAGTAATCCAATTTCATTTTAAGACACCATGCCCAATCGAATCAAATTTCTAAAGCTATTTCTGCCATAGCAGATGACTCACATTTACTTTAGTAGCTGTACAGCACTTGGTACTTGGAGCAGCAATCCACACAGTATTCCCCCACAAATACTGAGTAATAATTAAGCAATAAAAATTAAGACAACCAAACAGTTTTTACCTATAATCTTTGTTCAAAATGGATTGGGCACAGGCAACCCCTTAAAGGTGCAAACTTTTCAGAAAACAAGAACCACCAATATGGAAACACTAACGAAAATGCTACAGCAACACATATTAAATACCAGCACAATTCAACTGTAAAGCTAAAATAAAGAGTTTCTTTTTTTTATTGTTATGCTGTTGTTGCTTTGGGGTTGTTTTTTTATATTAGAAGTGTAATCTTCAAACAGTGTGGATTTAGAACCTGATTCTATTAAACTGATAAAGGAAACTAATGCCACTTCACTCACAGGTCTTTCCTTGAACAAAACACAGTGAATTTTCTCTCACTTAGCTCTTTCCAATATAAATAGGCACTGCCTTCTTAAGCTGTACATAGATCTGTCATTTCATAATAAAAAGTCCTGCTGCAACTCAAGGCTTATGGGAAAGATCAAGTTCAATAAAGGCCTTTTTTCCTGAAAAAACCAATTTTTTTTTTTAAAGTGAGACAGCCCACTGCTACTTAAAATTTACATCTGAATCCATAGTAACTGTTATCATTTAAGGCCAAAAGATATGCAGCTTCTGACACACCTTTAGGGAATGAAGTTGTCTTTACCGTTCTCAATTTCTGGAGATGGTGAAGATGGGAGAAGAATGTTTGCAAAGGATTTTACAAACATTTCCTTTCCAATTACATGTATTTTATTTATTTAAAACAAAACACTGATTCTTGAATTAATTCTTTTTATACTTAAGTTTGAATTACAACCTAACATGTAAAGGAGAAGCAATGCATCTGGTTTGAAGTTGCAGTTTTCCCTTCAGCAATGAAAGCCCCTTATAATAGAAGAGGGCATCAAGCCTAACAGTTGTAGCATTTAATGTAATGTTCTCCTATGTCTATTTATTGCTTATACTGCCCTTAACTGTGACAAGTCATCTGTTTGTTTTTTGTTGTTGCTGTTGTGGTGTGTTTTTTAAAAATCGATGCAGCTATATGCAAGCATATTCTCTGCAAAGTATTTTTTAAAAGAGTTCATTATCTCACCAGGGCTTTTTAGAATGTCTAACACACTTCCTTGCTTTAAGAACTTAGCAGGTTTGCAGAACCCATCATATTCTTCTTCCTCTTCCTTCTTATTGCTGGTGCTGTTTACAGTGGCACTACCTTTAAAAATAAAACAAAAACCACCTTTTACAAAGAAATCCACTTAGAATATATTCATGTTTGCTAGAAACAAGGATTTCCATGTTTCATTCTTCTTACATAAGAATCTTCAAAATTCAACCTTATCTACAACAGTTCATAGTTACCATTTGGTTAAAAGCAGACCTCTCACTAAAAACACACTTTGCCTGGAATTTGTAACAAGCTTATAAATGACAGATTAACTATTTAACATACAGAAAAAAAGAGAATTAGCACTTTATGACTGAAATGCTAAAATTTCTGTTACCTGGACTAAGGATGGATGTCACTGGTGTATCAGTGGATCCAGAAAGCTCCGATGACTTTACAACAGGAACACTAAATGTAAACTTAATCTGCTATGAAAAAGAGAGATTTTGTTTAGATTCCAAGAAATTTTAATCAAGTTTCACACTCAAATAATCATCTGAAATCCAGTCTTCAAAATTTTGGTGGGTGCTGGGTGAAAAATTACAAGTCAGAAATCTATGTATTTGTTTTCCCCCTTACCAGGGCCAATTCTGCTTTATTGTTCCACAGTATTCTACAAAAGCCTTGAGAAAATGCTGGGATTTATTTTACTTACAGACAATGGAGGTAGCACTTCCACCTCAGTAGATTTCACAATTGGAGATGAAAATACAAACGTAGGACTGCCAACATTACTTGCTGGTTGTACCTGTATTTTCAAAAGAATTACGGTTTGTATCTAAAAGAAAAGCATCCAGGTGAAACAATAGCAGCTATCTGAATTCACTAACAGACATTCTGCAGTGAAGTTGGGAAACCTGATGTTTGGTGTTTCTGATCCACAGCTAAAAGTTGTAAGAAAAAGCTTGCAAGTGAGTATGTAAGATGGACAGAAGCCATATCAAAATAGGTCTCTCTCCCCACCTCCCAATCTGAACACAACCCTGTTTTATTCAACAGGTTATAAACTCAGGCTGGTAAGTTTCATGAGCACCACAGAAGACGTTAACATTCAGCAAGGAGGATGTATACTCATCCTGAAAAAGTATTCACAATATACAGCAAAGATTTACCTTGTTCATCACTGCTTTTGAAACAGTGCTGGGTGATGAGGAGACAGCACTACTGGCAGGGAAACTGAAGTTGAACGTTGGCAGCGATGCACTACTGATGGGCAGGGGTACTTCAGGTAGTTCTTGCTCCATCTCCTAGGTGCAAGTTTTAATTGTTGTTAATTTAAATTTTTATTTAAAGAAGTTGTAAATTCTCATTTTCCACTTTCTTTAGAAAAGCTGTAGATTTTTATTTTTCTCTTTCTTTAAAATGTTGTATATTTTAGTTTTTCTCTTTCACAAGACCTACTACCTTCCTACCCTGTCCCACCCTTAGTTTCTTAACAAAGTTAAATGCAACAGAGAGATCTATAGACAAAGCAAGTTTTCAAAAGGAATCCTAACCTCCCACGTAAGTCTGCCACATTATTTTCATTTATGGCAGGCCTGTTTCCATGCAATACTACATCCATCACCTGTCCAGTAAGAATACTGAAAGTAAGCTCAAAATTGTTACCTGAGCAGAAGAGAGAGGGGCTCAGATAAGATTTATTTTTGGGTTCTGTCTTTTTAGTTATTAAAGATCTAGAAAGACATAAGCATTCCAGGATTCTATGTTTCCCTTATCTCTTAATTAAGAGCTCAACTTCATGGCAAGTAAGAAAGTGTTCCTCTTGCAAAATTAGGTAGGACAGCTGACAAAGTCTCATAGATCACTTGAACTTGGAAAAAGATAATATTTTAAGAAGGATGTGGGTTCCTTTGAGTACCAAAGCAAAGCACAGAAAGTCAAAAATGAAAGCCTAACAAGCGACACAGAGGGTCATACTCTGGTAAATCTAGTCAATATCATGTATCAGGATGCAAATTTAAAATTCAGAAATCAGTGTACCTTAAAAACTTCCACTCTTACCCATGTCTTTTAAACTCCTGGATTACCAAGATTAGATTGGGGTTAGGGTTTAAATGGGAATAGCCAATCTATTCACAATTTGGACAGTAGTACCAATATCTATTCAGAAGTGACTAAGCAGATATGCACATTGCTACTACAGACATTTATGTACCCTACAGACATTTAATGTATCCTACAGCTTACATATTTCAGAGATCTGAAGAGTCTACCACACTTTGATATTGAGACCGTTTCTATTAAAGAAACATTCTCCAGTATTTAGTGCTTCTTTATTTTGCATCAGCCAGAAGACCGAGTTAACCTCTTTAGATTTAAGATCCAGTAGTAGGCAGCTTACGTAACAGTCAGGAAGATAATCCTTGGGATAGTAATGACTATCATTTCATTAAATGGAGTTTTCCCATTAAAACAAGAAAAAAACCCCTCTCACAATGAGTTTGAGTTGCCAAAAATTGTAAATTATCATTAGCAAACATGCAAAACACCCACAAAACTGAAATGGCATTATTGTAAATTACTACGAGGCAATGAAGCTACTTATTTCAGTAACCACAGTGAGATCAATTAACCTGAGAGACCCTTACCAGTTGTTGTTTTTGTCCAGGTCGTGATGCACAGTACCGCTCTCTTTCCCTTCTCATCTTGCCACAGGCACTATCCATTCTTCCTCCTGAAGACAGACCGTTGGATGCAGGAGTATCGGGTTTGGGGTAGCTCAAATTGCTGGCACAGAATAAAAATACATAAATTGAGGCAAGGGGTTAAATGAAAAGCAAAAAAAAAGGAGAAAAAAACCAAACCCCAACTTATCAACTAATTGTTTCAAGCTATTATAGCCACTACTAATCCTAGAACTGTTGCCTGCTAATTGGAATCAGAAAAAACATCCCAGAAGTTCCTAAATACTGGTAAATAACTGGTGTTTTAAACAGCACAAGCTGAATAAGCGCAGCAGTGAGAATAACATACATTAAAACCAGTCACAACATCCATAAAGGAACGATGACTAAGCCAGAAGACCTGAAATAGAAAAACTGTTTTAGATTGTTATTTTCTAATGTTTGCTTTTAATAGTCCAGACAGTGGCAATTTTGACTGCTAGTTCTCTGACTCTGTGATGAGCATGTTTCTCTGAAGGGATATAGAAGAATAACTAAAAATATATGGGCAGGGGGCGGGGATGTGTGTGTGCGTGCACGCACAGGAAATGCTGCCAACAGTTCTTAAGGAATTGAGAGGCTTAAACTTGTGTGTCAAGAAAGTATGACAGAAGCTTCATAAACAGCTCTGGCTTTCCTGAGGCCATCAGCAGAAGCAGCAGAGGTGTTTGGGTGTGCCAACATTCCAGAAGTCTTTTCAGACATGAATACAGATCTCTTTTGTAAGGCATACAAAGGCATTTCTCTGTTCATCACAAATGCCCAGATCCAAACCAGAAAGACTCCCCAGTCCAAGTGGGAAGGGGAAAGAAAAAGAAAAAACAAAAGAAAAACCTCAAAACAAACAAACGCATGCCCCCCNCAAACCAAACCAAACTGAACCAAACCAAACCAAACCCATGCCACATCCCAAAATATAAGTGAACTAAGGAATAATAACAATAAAAAGTAGTGTGGCATTACAATGAAGTATCCCTGAAAAAAATTACCGTATCAAGCTAATACTGCAGCCAAGCAGTCAGCCATTACAAAAGTACACAGGATGACACTGGAAGACACCAGGTCAAGCTTCTAGAGGACTGAGGAAGAGAACTGGTCTAAACCTCTCAGATAGTTGCAAACATCTGCTTAGCACTGTAACCACCGAGAGGAAGCCAGATCCTTCAAGCCATATGCTCAAACTGTTCCCTAATCCAAAGTGACAATCAATTTGAATTCTGAAATAAAATCTCACGTCAAAATAAATCTTTATTCAGACCATTATATCATGTCTATGATAGCCCATATTCCTCTTTTCTGTTAACACCTGTCAGCTTCTAAGGGGCAAAGACAGTTCTGTCTTCAAGCAAGTCAGTCCAATCTACAATTCTGATACTGGTTTAAAAACCTAACAGCCTTTGTTAGGCTGAACAGAGATGTTCCAAAGTACTGCAGTTTAGCTGCATGAAGAGACCAGACCTTTAATAGTTTTCTATTCCTACTCCGTAATATGACAATCAACAGAGATTGGCTTTATAAAAGAGTTAAAATCCAAGGACCATCTACTTTAAAGTCAAAAGTAGAAACACAGCAGTAACACTTGTGAAACAAATGAAAAGCAGTATCAGTTTTCTGGATCTCCCTTCTACATGGGAGAAAGGAGTTGTACCAAAGAAAACTTAGTAGAGTTTGAAAACCCACAATTAAAACCTAACATCTGTTTGCACCTCTGCCAAAACCAAAGATGGTTCCTGTAAAGTCAAACTTGTTAGATGGTAAAACAAAGGATTGGCTTTGAGGTTTTTTGCAAGCCAAAGACGCCCAAAGCAATGTAAGAATTGTTTGGAAGATGAACGCAGAGCCAACACATTAGCAGATTCCCTACTACTGTTCTCTGAAAGGTCTGAATCCTCAAAAAAAGGGTATTTTCTGAGCACACAGTGTCTTAATTCAAGCATTACCCAAAAGATTAACTCCCCAGAAGGGAGAGCAATCAGTATTATATGAAGTCATTCTATGCCGAGAGAGCAGCATAATGCAACACAATCTCCTCAAGAAGAAATACAATTATTAACTCTCCTGGAACTTTTTGTTTCAGAGACAAGTTGGCATTTGTCTTCAGATGACTCTGAAGGGCTTCTGTTTTTCATGCAAACTCACAGAGCAGACAAGTGCCTTTGTCATGTAAGGAGCATTAGAAAACAATCTTCCTCCAGCTTTTTTGCTTAGATAAAAAACCCCCAAAAACTGAATATACTCCTGAACTGTAAGACATTTCACATTATAAAGAATTCTTCAGAAAGAAATTCCTATACAACAAAGCCTTCAGACTCCAAGCAATTATTTAATTACCTGAAACTAACGAAGATCAAGATGCACAAATAGTTAAACTCTCTCGTAATTCAATTTTTTCACTTTTTCTATTCCTTTTTACTGAGAACTGTTACTGCCCTTCCAAAAGAAGACAAGCATGCAGACTGCACTGACAAAGGAGAGGGCTTTCTTCTTTCAAGTGTTTTAAATTAATAGACTTGTCATACCTTTCAGATGATTTTACAGGCTGTTCTGCAGGAAAGCTCTCCTCCATCATGTCCTGCAAAATAAGTTTTATTTATTTCAAGATTTATCTAAATATATTAATAAACCAAAGACAAAAGGAAGACAACCAAACACACATTTTGTGCTGTTTTGGTTTTTTTGATTTATAACACTAAATATACCGCATCTGCTTAAACTTGTTCCCCAACTACTCTAACTACCCACCTAATCCCCAGCCCATTTACCTAATACCTGGTCATTTTTACATTCAGAATGATACTGGAACCATGGGTGATTTTTTTCTGAAAGAGATACCAGTGTTGTTTCAAGGGACATTTATCAGGGACTCCGTCTACACTGAAATTATCAGAATAGGTAATTAAGAAAGTGATCCGAATTGGTAATTGTTAGAAATCTCACTTGGAGCCCGCAGTTCACTTGAAACATTTTATATACAACACCAGCATGTTCCATCAGCTTTGCTTGCTTTACAGCACCATACGCAAAGGAAGTTTGTGTTGCTCTATTTTAATATTCTTTCACTGTGAAAACCCTGGCCCAACAGCACACCACCACATTCTGAAAATAAGCACCAGCCACTTAGTGTGCCAAAGATACAATTATATCCATAAAACCTCTAAGTATCCCTTTCACAATGGTTCCCACTCTCTTAATTCTTACCTCAAGTGTACTATTGGTGCCCTTGCAAGGAAGAGCACCTTAGTAGATTGGTTAGACACATCCCAAGCTTGCAAAAAGCAGGCAAATTAGGACGTGAAAATTTACTTACTTGATGATCTGTAACTGCCCTTTGGTGAATTTTTCTGGAATTAGTAGCTGTTTTCAGAGATGGTTTAAAATACGTGATCCGACTCCCGGTCAGGGAGATTGGCTTTGGTGTCACAAGTTTCTGGACAGGTGGATGTTGAGAATCCATCTTTGAAAGGGAAGCAGCAATCAATTTATCCTCGCGTGCACCCAAATTACCACAGCATTTACTGATGATAAAAGTTACAGAACTATAAACTTCCCACCAGTCTCAGCACCAGTGAAAACTATGTGGAAGTGTTGAAAACATTTAGCTTGCAGAAGGAAATCACCAGAAGATCAGTTACCAAATCCAAAAAGCTACAGGAATAGTAAAAGTCTGACTGAACCCTGTGTCAAAATTTGGCAGTTACTTCACACACAAAATAAACTATATTGCTGTATGCAAAATAACTCATATTACAATAATATGCTCCCATCCTTTCCTCTCCTCTGCCCTCATTATGATTTTTATCTTTTAATGGCTTAATCCATCAATTTAATATTGAAAGTCTTCAGTAGTGTTAAATGAGGTTCTGGGTTTCTTTTTTTTCTGTATTTTCTTCCTTTGAAGTTACACTTAAAAAATCAATTGTAAAACAATTTTAAATTAGTCTCATTGACGTATGTTTTGATGTTTTAGATTTGCACTTGACGCTCTTAAAAGTACTGGTCTGACTTTTCTTGCCAAAACTTTTTTATAGACAAGAGCCTAATTTTTAAACAGAAAGCACTGTACATTCTACAAAACTGCCTTAGCTGAATAGAGAAGGAAGACCCCAAAAGGCCCCATGACAGATCACCTGTAGCCTTGATGATAAGAAGAACTAGACTTAGGATGTATCTATTATTTAAACTGGTATCAACAGATGGTTGTGCCCCAACCCAGATACAGAACTGCATGACCTTCACACGGGCCCCCTTCTTCTGGAGCTTGTCCTGGTCCTTTTGGATGGCATCCCTCAGATGTGTTAACTGCACCACTCAGTCTGGTGTCACCTGCAAACTTGCTGACAGTGCACTCAGCCCCACTGTCTCAATTATGTAGATCTGGCATTTGGATTTGTTAAATTTCATTCCATTGATGACTGCCCAATGCTTCAATCTACCTAGATCTCTCTGCAAGGAAGTTCATTCCTCAAGAGAGTCAACAACACCTCCCCATTTCGTATCATCAACAAACGTGCTAATGGGGCATTCAATTCGTGCCCCCAGATCACTGACAGATGTATCAAACAGCACTGGCCCTAGAACTGATCCTGAGGAACACCGCTGGTGACCAGTCATCAGCCAGATGTAGCCTCATTCACTGCAACCTTTTGTATCGTGCTGTTCAGACGCTTCTTCACCCAGTGCACCGCTCATCCCAGAGACGGACAACTTGTCCAGAAGGACACTGGGAGGGACAGTATCAAAAGCCTCACAAAAATCCAGACAACTACATCTGCCACCTTATTTTCACATGCCAGGCAGATGACATTATTGTAAAAGGATATCAAACCAGTGAAACAGGTATGTACAACAGGGGAAAAAAGTAACCCAGTTACATGTTCAATACACTAAGAGTTATTTTGTCTGATGTAGATCCTCAAAATAAGAATAATACCACCACCAAAAAAAAAAAAAAAAAAAAAAAAAAAAAAAAAAAAAAAAAAAAAAAAGACCTATAACAGTTTTGCCTGAGTATTCAAGTGTCCTGTCAACCATTCGTTTGCTTTAACAGGAAAACACACAACCCCTCTTCTGGGCACATACAATCCTCTCCTCCCTTTTCATCAGAGCTACCCTTTCTCCCTGCCAAATTTTATGAATTCTAGCATTATGAGTAGACAATTTCTCCCGTAACAGCTGTGTGCAACATTGACTTCATGACTGATGTCAGAGTCTATGCTGCAAATCTGGTAGATCTTTTTTAATGCCTCATCACAGGTGTGGTTCTGCATTTTAACTGAGAATCCGTATCAGCTTTGTTTTCAACTACTGGGATAATACTTAAGAGGTGGTGAAGAACTTATATGCTCTACTTTTCAACATTCTTGTAATTTATCATATGGCCAAAGACAGTACAGGAAATCTGAGATGTTTATAAACTCCTAAGTGACTGCAGAGTTAATTATACTCCTAACCAAGTGATTAGCATAGAAACTTCTTGAGACATTCTGTCCACTTCCTCATTACAACAGCAGATGAAAAGTTTGCATGGAAGAAAAACCACTTTTGTTCCTTCAGTTGCCTGAGCTAAAAGTGACCTTTTGTGGTTTCACAATTTAATAAATGTAATACTCCAACATTGTTTAAACAAAACCAAGGAAATAATGATTTACCACAGCAACAATTCAGTGCTACCTACAAACAGGATTTTAGGAGCATAAATTTACAGAAGTAACAAAATTTAACAGTTTTCCAATTTTCTCCTTGACTTGAGTAGTAATAAAAAGCGTATTTATTTTTTGCTTAAAATAAACATGGAAATCTGCACAAGATCTGAACAATCAGTCAATCAATATTTTTCTATTTCTGGTTATTTCTGCAAGAGAAAGCTTTCTGAAACAAGAATGTCATCATGCAACTTAACCCCAAGTTGCAGGACAACATAAAACCGCTTTGTGTTGTAGAGAAGTTGTTCTTGAGATACCAACACACCACCACAAAAAGATAATATAAATCTCCACCTGAGTAATCTTCACAGTCCTTCATCTAGTGTGGATAGAAAAGACATATTTAGCAATTTCCACACAGCCAAGGCAGCCGTAACTCACATAAGGCTAAGATTAACTTGAATTCATGTGCGTGCTGTCATTGAGGTGGCGACATTTCTTTTAAGAGCTGTAAAGCAAAGAAAGTTACCTATCTCAGCTTAACATGCTACTGGTTCTTACCTGTTTTTGTCTGGATTGGAAGCTAGTCACATTCAGCATACTCCTGTCCACAGGCTAACAGGGAGAGAAGAGGCCAAAATATTAGAGGATGGATTTTTCCCTACAAGAAGGCTCCATCCAACAAAAACACGGGGGGGTGTGTGATCAACTTACAGAAGACAGTGGACTAGAAACAGAAGACGGAATCCTTTTAGCATCCTGTTGAAAAAACAGGTGCAATAAATTAAACCGGACATGATATTAAGTAACATCTTCATCCTATACTGGCACATTTATTATGTTTTTCAAACACATGGAATAAAACGTTAAAAAGAGTGCCATTTACCGCCAAAGGGCTTGACATCTTCTCCAATGTCTGCAAGATGCGCCGCGCTGTGGAACTTGTCACACCATAGGATTGCACATTTGCTTGTTTAGCTTTCATTTGTCTTTTTATCGGTGGCTGAAAAATTAGCATTGCCAATGTTACGATGCTGGATTTTGAGTTACACACATGTATACTTTATGCCCTAGGGCTACACTGGTGATACAGCCAATACTCTCGTCATGACAGAGAAAATCACACTCATTGAGCATTCAAGCCATGAAGAAGAAAAATATACTCCACTGACTTCAGAGAAGTTTAAGTGGGGCCCTGCATATCTTGCACATGGGATAAAGCAACAAAAGAAATCCTTAAATGCAAAAGGTCATAAAATGGAAGATGTTAGGCTTGTAGGGTCTCTGAAGCAGTGATGAGGAAAACAGAACTGAAGCAAAGACTTGTGCTGCAGAAAGTACTTTCAGTAGCAAAACAGATCTTGGAGTTTCATGATGGTGTAAGTGTAGCATCTTAAAACCAGAGTATACAATCATCATCAGGAATTTCTAGTTCTACTCTCATTTCCTCCCTTCCCCCAAGATTGCAGCTGACTGCAGATCTTTTTATTCTGTTTAGAAAGATACAGATCTGAACTGTAGCAGATCTAAACATGATACACTGAAAAAGTAAATGTTGTACCACACAACTGAACATAATTAAAAAAAAATTCAGTGTGACCCTTTTTTAAAAACGATGTTATACCTCTCATGTAACCACACCATGCTTCCCACACAGCTAAGTGAAGACAGGAAACAGATCACACAACACATAGAACACACAAGTGAGACTCACTGTACACAGCAACAAACAAGCTTGTCTCTCCTTTAAAAGGCTAGTATCTGCTTCCTCTTTTCAACATAATCCACGATTTTTGTAAAAAATAAAAATAGGTGACCAAAGAGGGCTTCTAGCTTACAGAAGTTTTAAATATTCTGAGGTTTGACTCAACACCGAGTTAGGAAAACCCACAAGTTTCAAGGCTTCCCTGAATCAGGAAATATTAAGTCCCCTTGTTCCAAGGTAGAAACAGACTGCCAAAATAGGTCCAGCAAACTTATTTTCGGTTCCATAAAGTTCCTTTTGACTTTTTTTAATAAAGGGCATTTTCATTTAAACAAATAGAACCAAATCAGATTTTACTGACTTGCTTTTAGATTCAACTCTAGATACTGAGAGTAATCAAGATTTTTAATTTGCTGGTTCATTTTAGACCACAAAGAACACTTGGGGACAAGCAGCTCTTCTCAAGAGCCATCTGAATGACAGTGAAATAGAGAGCAGCTTATTGGTTATCTTGATATAGGATGTAGGACTGCCTGCCTCCCACTAAGTAACAGAAAGTGCAAAGGATGAGCAAAGTTACCTTTTGTATACTACTATATTAAAAAATGC
The DNA here is from genome assembly GCA_013397975.1 of Machaerirhynchus nigripectus. Taxonomy (NCBI): domain Eukaryota; kingdom Metazoa; phylum Chordata; class Aves; order Passeriformes; family Dicruridae; genus Machaerirhynchus; species Machaerirhynchus nigripectus. The sequence goes on along the minus strand of VZRQ01006438.1, from coordinate 630,958 downwards.
ACAATATAGTCTTAGTTTGAGTGTAGGCATGCTTGTGTAAGATCTGCAGGCAATTATCAGGCAGGTAACTTTTGCTGCTATTAACAAAGTTTTCAGTTATGCCATCACTGTAATTATTGACATGTTATTTTACCATAATTCAATCAGAGGCAGACCATGGCAGAAAATGGAAATTTTTGGAAGACATAACAGAGGAAACCCCTACTACAAGAAACTGCCCAACAACTAAGATGCTACTGTCATTCTCATGCTTTATGATAAGCATTTCTACATAAAGTGTTACACAAGAATTTAAACAAAAATTGTAGGCTGAGTGGACAAGATAGGAACTGTTGCCACATTTTTCAAGTTAAGTTCCCTGCTCACAGCTTTTTTGGCTGAGCTCCCCCTTCTGTACTTCCATTACGTTTTCCCCCATGCTGCACTACTATTCTCATACCTGGTAAGCAGAAATCTGCACTTTTGTCTGCCTTGCTGCTGCAGCTGCACCACCGTAAGAGGTCTTTCCAGGGTAAAATGGAGAATCCCCAAGCTGTCTTGTCTTAAAGACAGAAGTGTTTCCAAGTGACTACAGAAAGGTATTATGGTAAGTGGTTAGTGAAACGGCTACACATTCAACTTGACTGAAATTAATACTGTGCAGTACTTACAGGAGAGGGAGATCCAAAAGCAGATAAATTGAATGCAGGTTTTTTAGAGCTAGATGCAGGATGCTGTGAGAGGGAATGAGATCTTTCAGCCTCTGGGGACCAGAGCAGTGGTGCTGAAGTATTTTTTGAAACAGTGATATCTGCCAAAATGACAAATGCTGTATGTAAATGCCTTGTGTACATAGAGAAACTTAATATTAAACATCACACAAACTCCAGAGTTCTCTACAAAAACATCTTACAGAACGGAAAAGTCCCTTAACATTCATTTCTCCGGCACTCTAACCTTCAGAGCTCCTCAAACAGATTAATTTCACATATGGTATGAAACCCAAGTACTAACTCTGAACCTAAAATCTGTTCACAGAACTGCGAATACATGACCTTTCAGTCATCCTTCAAAAGCATTCACAAGCTAATAGCACATTTCCAATACAACACAATTTTATTTTTTCTTCTGTCATGGTAAAATAAAGGAACTGCATTAACACTGGTGCATCTCTAATGATACGAAGTTTTTCCTATGTTGGTAAAGGGTTGGAAACCAGCACAGGACAGAACTGACCAGGTCTTAAACCTGAAAAAGTACCCAAAGGCTAAATTTACAGAGTTAACCACCTATTTTCCGTATGTTTAATGGAGACACGCCAGAAAGTTCTAGCAAACTAGGTTAAATTGCTATGTCCTGGCAACACCTACTCAGAATTACCAAACTATGGTCTTCAGAGAACTGGCTGAGCATGCCTCCATCCTTATTTATCTGAGGGACTAGAAAAATCTGCAAACTTGCTGTTTGCCCTTTCTCAGTGAGACAACTAGGTCACATTCTACATAAATACAATATTTTGGGTTTTTTTAACTTTAAAATGGTGTACATTCCTTACTAAATTTAGCAAAAAAACAAGGAAGTATTGACAAATGACACCCTCTACTAAGACGAGCAAAAAAGAAGCAGCCCAAACTTGTTCAATCAGAATAGTTGCTTTATTGACTCCTGGTAAAAAAAAATATGAGAATATCTTGTGGTTTTATTTGTCAACCATATTTATTCACATTTAACCAGCTGTGAGTGACATATTCTGAGTCACTCCTGCTTCTAGGCAATCACCCTAGCTATCAAGCTACAGCAAGCCATCTTCATCTCTTACTATCCCCATTGAAGATTTACAGATAATCGAGCTAAAATTTTATTTATCAGCACTGACTCTTTAGAATATCAGGGACTCAAAAATGCATTCCAAGCATGGTTGTATTTAAAAGGCGACAGGATTATACACTTCTAAAATACTAAAAATTAAATTTAATTCTAACATCCAGAGCTGACATTCTCCTACTAAGAATTCTACTGCCTATTTACCTACTAAGGCAAAGTGGAATATTAAAGAATACAAAGTACTTCATGTTATCAAGCAAATCAAGTAGAGAAGTTACCTTTATCAGATGCTCTAGAGGAGAAGCCACTGGTTGTTGAGATGTTATCGTCATCATGCTGAGAGGTAGAATCTTTTATTTCCTTTACGAGGGACAGCCCAGGACTGTTGATGCCGAGTGAGGAAGATGTGGAGGGCTGACAGTGTGGGACTGTGGAATCCAACACTGTGCAGTTCAAATGGCTCCGGTGAAGAGAGGGCCTTGTCAACACTTCTGAGAAGTTCAGTGCAGACCTGCTCGTGGATGGTTCTAAACAAGAACAGCGAGACAATCAGCTTCCCTACAGACAAGCTCACAGAAGCCAAAACCTGTTTTCTATCAACAGCCATGCTTATTGCCAAGTTCTAAGCACAAAAATAGAGAAGCCGAATTTAACTTCCTCACCCAGATAAGGTTTCGTCTGTCTGATTACAACAGCAACACTGCTTGCAATACTAAGCATTAATGTCGCATTAAGAAGTACTTGATGGGATTTTACAACACCAAATTCTGACCCTTCGCTAAATCAAACATCTATAAATTCCTTCTCCTCCAGATAATGCTTGCAATAAGCTTTCCAAAATTTGAGATTACATGACAAGTTACAGACAACGCTGCAGTGTTTATCATCTCGTAAAAAAGACGATGTTAGTCTGAATATGTAACATGAAAATGTGTATTTGCAGAGATCGTGGGGGGTTTATTTGTTCTGGTGTCATCATCCTCCCTTCCAAATTCTACCATATCAGGTCATGCTACAGGCAAATTATCTCCTATCCATTAGTTTTTGAGATTTTGGCACAAAGGACAAGTAAGCAACATGGCCTCAGTTGTAAGATGGGCATTTTTCCTCATGAAAAGGGTCTGTAAACATTGCCAGTGTCCTGCAAAAGGTGGTCTCACAGCTCCGAGTTGCCACATGAACAGAATAGCTATTAATGGCCATCTTGCCTGATATCTATATGTCTACAGTCCCTCCCAGGATTTCTGCGTATGAACATAGTTTTGAGACACTATCATCCTGACATTTGCACTGAAGCTTAAACTAGCTACTTCAATCTTCATAAGCACTGCAATGCTAGTAATTAATTCTCCAAAGCACTGGTAGATTTTTAGGACTGTCTTGTTTGAGATGAAAGAAAGCATTACAAGACCAAAGGCTGGCCAAGCAGAGGAATACAGGCTCTAGCAAACTGGTGCCTCAGAGCCAAAGAAACAGGCTTTCTAAAATAAAAATACCAGTAATAATTTAAAAATATTATTATTAACTATAGCTAGAAATATTAGACTACAACGTCCACGAACTGCAACACAAGCTACTGAAGGTTCTAGGGTGTCCCATCTGCTCCTGATTTCTTGGAGCTAGAAAATTTGCTGTGCAGCTGTTCTCACTGAAAGGTCCTTTCACACAATTCTTCAGGAAAGCCAACACATGTTACTCATTCATGAAAACCTTCTCTATTCCTTCATACAAACTTATTCTCAAGCTACAGCTACACAGAGAGCAGTAAAGCTGCTTATTTACAATTAGATGACATGGGTGACAAAGGTATTTCCTCATTATTTTTCATTCTGCCAACAACAGAAGCAACTGACTGTCCACACAGATGGTTATATACATGTGCTCAGACAAAATTTCTCACCTAATTAAAAATTGAGTTCCCAAAACTGCTAATTTAAGAGAAACTCAAATGAGAGAATATGCAAATGCACAGAGTACTACAGAAACAGTGAGAAGCACAGATATAAAGCACAGATTAATTTTAATATGGTAAAAGGGTTGTAAATTTCTTTGCCATGGATCCAAATAGTTTTCAAAGACCCCAAGCAGTGCCACACCTTAATGTTACTAAATATTTCAAAAAGAATAATGTCATAAACAGAGCTCCCCAGATCTCCACTAAACTAACAAGGAAATTTAATAAATTGATTGAAGAAGCCCAAAGGAAAAGAAAAGAAAAATAATCAGGACACATGAAAGAATTTTCCTCTGGCATTCTAGCATCTGGTCTTTTGTTCTGAGGACAACAAAACAAATTAATGTTTCCACTACCTTAGGCAATTAGATAAACTTTCATTCAAGATTCCTTGAAAAAGAAAATGTAACCCAACACACTCACAAATGAATGTCAGCAATATTTTGCACTTGGCTAGCTGACTGCCTGAAGTTAACTCATGACTTACAAGGCCTCTAAGTCAACTTCCAGTATGTTTTGAAATTATGTTTAAACTTTGAAGCTGAGGCAGTTCTAAAAACTGAGTTGCTGAGGTTTTTTACTTTGCTTTTGCTTTGGGTGGGGTTATTTTTGGTTGGGCTTTTTGGCTGGTTGGTCGTTTTGGTTTGGATGTTGTGGGGTTTTTTGTCATTTGCTTTTTTTCAGTCCAAACGCTCCTTCCAGCCTCCCCTGGAAATGTAGATTCAAAACTAGAAATCTGTGAATAAATACAGATGGTCAGAATACTAAATGATATTTCACATACCTTCTAAATTAATTCTTGCTGATTCAGGCGTGACTCTCCCATCAATTACCATGGCATCTTCATTAGCATAATCATGGTGATAGTTTACTGGATTCTCTTCCTCGCTTGCAGATTCATTTGTATCTACACATTTATCTTCCCTTCTATTGAAATACTTCTGCAACCATCCCGGTACAATGTTTTTCACTGATTCGGTCACTCTGCTAATCAGCCCCAGCTTGAAAGAAAAATACAGGAACGCAGTCAGAAGCATATTCTGGGATGCAACTTTGCGCAGACCTCAAAGACAGACATTAGATAGCAATATTCAGCTGAGAAAGATAAGAGGGTGGTGGATTGACAAAGAACTCCTATACTTCTGGGACACGAATGACAAAAGTGCACTTAACATTGATTTACTATTAACCCCTCAGTTCCTGCACTTCCCAGTGACCTTGGCAAAACCTCCCAATTCTGAAACTACAGCCGAAGTTCACCAAAGGCTTGTCAAGTCACAAGGTCATCAAGAAATTCAATTTCTAGTTAACTCCTGATGTACGTACTTTTTTTGGCAGATTTTTCCTTGTAACACCTTCACTTGAAAAACCATCAAACCCAGAAGCTTAGCAATTATCTACAGCAATAGTGATGAGCACGAATAGCTACTCAAATCAGTGAACTTAAATATTTCTTTTTCTAATATTGAACTGCAGGAACAATGTGTATCAAAAACCCCACTACTATGCTCTGAACAGTGAGGGTATCCTGAAAGGATCTCAGAAGAAACAGCTGGAGTTGAACAACAGACTCCTCACTAAAGGACTGTTCAATAGATTCAATTTGATCAAATTTCATTTCATGGTATGTTAAAAGTTTCGTATCCCCAAACCTTAATATTCAGCAGTTACTGAATACATAAAAGCCATTTCCATTTTGACATTTACTGATTATTTGTAATGCTTACATTCTGGTAAGAAGTATTGATTTAACATTTTGTTTTAGGCAGCCACTTGTTCCCCATCACGTCCTCAAAATTTCAACACGCCTTCCCATCAAATCTCAACCCCGTGCAGCAGACTGCTTGCAACATGGAGCTGCCCCTCTTACACTGACTGCAGCCACAGAACCAGCTACTAACCACTGCAAGCTGGAAGCAAGCGGCAAAGCTACCTCCACAATTTTAACACCGTGGAAACTGAAAAGCAACAAGAGTTTAAAAACATTTTTTTGAACTTCATTGCCAGTTGCTAACACGTGCATCAAGGTACTTTGGTATTTTTCTGGGTTTAGGCAACAAAATTTTATAAAAATCATTATTCATATGTAGAAAAGTGAGAATATTCTTTGAACATGCAGTAGTTAGTCTAGTAAACAACTCTGAAACAAGAACCTTGTTGGATTTACCTGTCTTTAAAAAATCAGTACATATGAAAGAAAAAGCCCGTATCTGTCATTCACATCTTTCATACATAGTAACACAAACACCAAATTACAGGACACCCTTGAATCTGGAGTTAGAAGGGGGGCTGGCAAAGAGGAGAAAGGGAAGGTGGAAAACAAAAGTCTTTTCACAGAAAGAAAGTCATCTTAATTTACAATTTGACATTTTTTATGATGAGCTGTAATTTAATCTTTCACTTGCACAAAGACAGAATAACTAGCTAGGGACAGCTTAAACTAGACAGAATACAGCATAAAAACCATATCATAATTACCACACTAAGATGAACACTAATATGCCATGCTCAGGTGTTGCTGCTATTCTACATAAATACTAAGCCTCAGCTTTCCAACACCAAAAACTGTGCAACACCAGAGCTCACAAGCAGTTCAGTGCCCAGCACCAGCAAAGAGGCAGTCTGTACTCTGTTCCCAGCCCTTCATTTTCACCTTTATTTATGACACACTGTCCCCCTTTAGGGAGGGTGAATATTTTACTGCTATGAATAAAAGCATATCACAAACTCAGAAGAGTCAAAATTTGCCAAAATAAGCAAATGGTCAGGACACAAATTGCCTCCAAGACAATGCTCTTTCCAAAAAGCTAGGCATTACTACATTAACTATTGCTAGAGAGTGTCTCCATTAGAGAATAAGATATTACAGGCCATAAAACAGGTGCCAGTATGATTCTCTTGCTGAGGAAATCCTCCCAGGACTGAAAGCTACCTGAGACTCAATATGGAAGAAGCCATAGGCATCCAGAAGACTAAACACCCAGTCATTAGTAATCCAAATGAGTAACTGGAGAATGTAGCTAGACTAGTAATTAGCAAAGATGACATTTTACTGTCCATATCTGACACCAGACTGGTTTGACCCTTTCTTGCAAATGGCAGCCTTTCCATTCTCCACATAATCAGCATTCCAAGTTGGGTAACACAGGGTAACTTCCCAAACCAACCCACGAGGTGAAACTCAGCACAGCTGAGTACTGTACCAAGTACTAATGGCCTGTTCCATCTGGCTTAGGCACAGTGGTAGACAAGGAGCATAGTTTTCAACTCCAGAATAATGCCGGCTTAGTGACAAAGCAAGAGAAAGCAAAATACATGTAAAGGAACCTGTATTTGCTCTCTGCAAAATATATTAAAGGCATTGTGAAGGAACTATGCAGGCATTATAAATGAGCCATCATCAAACACAGATCCCATTAAAAAAACAAACACCTTCCTCCTAAAAGTACACCACATGTCTCAGGTATGCCTATTCAAATACACACAGGCAACAACAACAACAAAAAATTTCCTTCCATCATCTCTTACCTGCCCATCAAAGCTGAAAGCCAATCAATAAAGCTCTATGGTTGGATTCCTGAACAAGTCAGGTCAGCTAAGGTACCACTGCCCAACTACACATCTGAACATGCCTACTCCTTATTCTTGCCACATTTCAGCAAAATGTCATGCTTTATGCTGTCTTTAAAGCTGACATTTTAATCTTACTGCAACTTGTAGTTTTCTTATTCTTCAGCACATGCATTTGAACACCCTTTCCCTGTCTCTGCACATGCAAACAAGTCAACCCCGTCAGCAGCAGAGCACTCTCCCTCTACCACTACTGTGTCACCAGCTCTGCACTTTGTCCATCCCATCTCCCCATAAAGGAATCATTAATCCTTCTAGAAGGCTGACAAGGGTACTGCACATCTCGCTGATGCCAGATCTTCAGAGATGAAATACAAAAGACACAGCAGACAACTCTAGTAGGCTTATTCTCCAGCAAACTGCTCAGATCCCAAACTCCTCATGCCACAGTTATGAACCAGTCCCTTCCAGAACACCTTCATTCACTACAACTACTCTGAACATGCTACTGCATAAAAACTGTTCTAATTCCCAGTCTCAGGTTGGGAGCAGAGCAAGTGGCGCTGGCATGCAGTTTAATGTTCATAACATCTCATTTCTACAGGCCACACAGGTACCAGACTTAATATCATGAAAGGGCAGAAGACACAGTGGGGCAATCCCAACTGTGTGACTGCAGTGTTTTATCCAGCAAACGTGTTTTACTCCTTAACAGACTGATTTCAGAGGTTTGAGCTGCTGTCAGTACCACCTGCTGTCTTTGCATCTCAAATGCAAAAAATGCAAAAAACTCATCCCAAAAAATATCAGCAGGAAAGCTGAAAAATAAAGAAAATCCACTAGAAAGACCCAGTAGCTTATGAATAGGTATTTACAACAGTTTTTCAAAATCTGTGCATCATCTCAAGTGTCTGCAGCCCTGCTAGGTCTATCTAAGTCTGTGTATACGAACATCATAGCAACAGTAACTAGAGTAACAGCTACTCCAAAGCACACTGGCTTAACATCATAGAATCACTGAACTATTAAGGCTGGAAAAGACCTCTTAGATCATTGTGTCCAACTGTTACCCAAGAGTCCAAACCCTCCTTGTTTGGGCACTAACACTCATTTCTAAGTTTCAAGCCCTGCTCCTTGGGTCTCAAGACTCACCTGAAGGGCCCAGAGCATTTCTCATCTGTAGAATTCAAAGTCTTCTTTATAGAGTACAAAGGCACATCTTCAGGCCCAAACCCTATAGCTTCTAAAGCCTCCATCTCAGGAATCAAACCCTTTTATTTAGGATTCAGCCTTCAATCTAACGGTCTCAAAGCTTTCCTCTATGCCTCCAAAGACCCATTTACTGGGGGGAAAGCCTTAGTTCATGGTATTGAAGCATCCTTGTAGGGCCCAAAACCCAAGGAAACCCAACCTCAGGGTTCAAACTCTTTCTCACCTCCAAAAGCCCATTTCCAGGGCCCAAAGCCTTGTTTTGAAGACTTAAATTCTTTCTTGGAGGTTCCAAAGCCTCTTCTCTTAAGGTCATAGAACCATTAAGGTTGGAAAACACCTTTAAGATCATCAAGTCCAACTATTAATGCAGCACTACCATCATGTTCACCATTAAACCATGTCCTCAAGTGCCAGCTCTGTTGCTCTTCTCTGGACACACTCCAGCACCTGAATGTCTTCCTTGTAGTGAGTGGCCAAAATCTGAACACAGGATTCCAGGTGGGCCTCACCAGTACAGGGGGCAATCACTGCCCTGGTCCTGCTGGCCACACTATTGTTGATCCAGGCCAGGATGCCATTGGCCTTCCTGGCCACCTGGGCACAGAAGGGCTCCTGTTCAGCTGCTGTTTACTAGCACCACCAGATCCTCTTCCACTGAGCAGCTTTCCAGACACCCTTACATCCCAGCCAGTAGCACTGCAGGGGGTTGTTGTGACCCAAGTTCAGGGCTTGGCACTTCATCTTACTGAACCTCACTGAACCTCATACAATTGGCCTCAGCCCATCTATCCAGCCTTTCTAGATCCTCTCTAGAGCTCTCCTGTCCTCCAGAAGATCAACACTCCTGCCCAACTTGGTGTCATCTGCAAACTGGCTTAGGGTGCAATCAATACCCTTGTCCAGGTCATTGATGAAGATGTTAAACAGGATTGACCCCACCACTGAGCCCTGGTGAACACCACTTGTGACTTCTCACCAGCTGGATGCAACCCCATTCACCACCACTCTTTGGGCCTGGCCACCCATCCAGTTTTCTAGTCAGCAAAGATCACACCCATTCACACCATGGGAAGCCAGTTTCTCCATGAGAATGCCATGGGAAATGGTGTCAAAGGCTTTACTAAATTCTAGGTAGATGACATCAAACATTCAGAGCCTTTCCCTCATCCACCAAGTGGGTAACTCTATCACAGAAGGAGATCAGATCGGTCAAGAAGGACCTGCCTTTCATAACCCATGGTGGCTGCAACACTACGCAGAAGATATGTAGACAGAAATATCAGTTAACAAACAGATGCCATAATTTACTACTTTAAAATACCATTTCTTCAAAGGTTTTAGATAGAGAAAGAAAAATCAGTAGTTTATGGTCACAGTTTGAATTCCAAACTTAAAAGCAGGCTATTTCTTGGCCAAAAATATTTACAGAATACGACAGTTGTTCCAGCTTGTAAGGGTCTTTCCCATAGCATAGGGTGGGGAAAGTGCTGGCAGGAGTACTCAGCGGTGACGCATTATTCAAAAACACCTGTTTTGTAATTGAGTTTATTTCAGTCCAGGAGGTTTAAGTATGAAAAAAGTCATATAAAAATTATTTAAGAGTCATACACTTGCAGAAATTTGTCAGAGATGCAAAATACTCAACTGGATAAAAGAGCTAATTTCCACTTCACTGTACACACACCTCTGAAAAGCATCAAATTCTTGCCTCTCAGAGACTTCTTTGATTCCAATTCCAAAGTTAAAGTTATTAGAACATATGAATCAGTAAGTCCTCAAAAAGAAAACCTGGCCCTTATGGTGATGTTCAATGAGCGGATGGATGTAACCACTTCCAAACACCAAAAAGGAATTCTCTTGCCCTCCATCCCCCACAGTCAGCTCATGCCAGCTCTGGCACATAGTAGGCTACTCCCCGTACTAGCTGAATTCATTAATCTGGCAAAAAGTACGTGTTTCTCTTCTGGGCTAATGAGTTAACTGGCCTGAGAGAACGCACGATCAGGCAGCCAGGACCAGAGGAACATGAAACAAAACTTCTCTCTTCTTTCAACCATCCTGTGTCCATACTGTCTTTAAAGACACTGTCCCTTTCTCCTCTTCAACTCACCCTTCCCTTGTGCTGCCACTAGCACATATAAGCAACCAAATGACAAACTGTATCAAGGCTCTGTTATATAGATTCAGCCAAAAATCTGTCTATAGACTGTGACAGTGAGGACTACCCCTCAGGAGCATCCGGTTGCTGGTGCAGCTTACCATATGCCTGCAGTGATGCCCATGCAAAAGCAGGCATAGAAATGGAAACATGACACGATAGCCTCTTGCAGCAGCAGACTTAGACTGGCGTAGACCAACTCTGCTTTTGCTATTTAGGGAGTGGCTTCAATTTGGATGCAGGACAGCAGAGTTTGATATTTCATTTAGAAAAAAGACAATAAAACTTATGACTTAATATGAACAACATGTTTCAGGAATGTTATTAATTATGTAACATTTGAAAAACAACAATTTTATTTAAGGCAAATGGACTAGTTCAGATTTATTTCTGAAAGTCATGAAGAAGGGATTCTATTACCAGATGCCAGTGTATTTCTTTCTTATTGCTTGAAGTGAGCCTTATTTTCCTTAGTCTAGTTAGCTTTAGAATAAACATTCCAGGGAAATTCAGGTATTTTCTGGCACTGTTCGCACATCTGTATACATCCTTATCACTTACAACTGAGAGCAAAACACCGGTATGTGCTCTGAGAGATAAATCAGTGCCTAACCCACTAGATTAAATCCTTGTGACACTGCGTAGTTTTATCTCAAGTTTTGTCCACACTTTCAGTTGACACAGAGACAACATTACAAAAGGCACCAGGAAGTACAAGGTACCTTTCTTCCTTCCTTTTAGGAAGCACTACATTAAGCACTAGTAAATCATCAGTAGCAATCAGCAATTACACTTTGAGATGGAAATCTATCAGCATGAAAACCAAAAAGTTTAAGATTCATAAGATTATTTTCCCTTACGACTTTACAAGCAGTTTTAAAGTTCTTTCTTTCCCAATTTAAGAAGGAACTCCACGTAGTTAATATTTTTTAATTGAACTGCTGCAACTTAGCTACCACAGTGCGTCTCCAGCTAAGTTTCATAAGCCGTATCCAGAATTAAATTAATTGAAATGATGCTCAGAATATCTTTCCTAGAAGGAAACCCTATAGGCTAAAGTTACTATTTTTACTTTTATTTCCAACATAATCACATAGACAAGAATTTCAAAACTACAGTGATCGAGAAGTACATTTCCCATGGTACCAGATGGTCTTTACAAGTCCATTAGCACAAGTTATCAAATTTAGCAAAGTGTAACACACATTTTATATTTAGGATTTAAATACACTATGTAGGCCTAAAATTGTTTATCTTATTTATAGGTATTCTATATACAGTAAGACCCAAATTATTACAGTATTTCAACGTCACCAAACGTAACTGGTAATGGCAAAGTCTTCCTCTTCCCTGCATTTACAGCCAAAAGTTTTATGCATACAAGGGCTATCAATGCATCATACCCCACACTACAAATTTGCTACCTGCTATAATGTACTAGGCTCCCAGCAAACAATCAAACATTTTCAATACCACTTTGCCTAAAAGCACTTACAAACAAAACATGGTATCACAAGCTAATCTATGGCACATAGTGGTGAGGACAAGCTATGTATTTAAAACACAAAAACAGGCAGCCCAAATTCTGCAACAACTCCTGCAACAACAGTTAAATGCCATCTGAGGTCAACTCACAGCTTGCTGATGTCTATCCCCGAGTCCAGTGCTTCCTAGTGAGGACAAGGCTTGAAGGTTTGAAGCATATTTCACAAAATTAAGTACTTATGCTACGAAATCTCACTCCTGAGACTTTGGAAAACAGAGTCTTCAAACCAAAAGACTGGAATTAAATTTTTTAATATAATGCAGTATTAGCAAAAGACAGCAAAATATTCACATGCTCCCTCTGAAATATCTTTTCTGTCCACATTGATCTACAAACTGAGCTGACAATACCACAAGCTAGCCATTTTGCAAAATGTACAGCCAATCCTGTTGCACATTTAGTGTATCTAATTCACAAATTTGAACCAGTAAATTAAAATCAAGTAACCAAATAATCACATTTAGTTATTCTCTGTGATAATTTGGTACTTCAGCAAAACTCAAAGCCTTCCTACTTCCTACAGACATTGTGCAGCATATAAAAGTTAAGCCTCACAATTTATCTAAACCAGCATAACCTGCAATTACTTTAAATTGGACACATCTAACCCTGGTGCATACACTTCCTGACTAGATTTTAAAATGTAAGAATTGATGCCTAAGAGAAACCAAAATAATGACCATTGGACACAGTTGCTTCAGCTGCAGCAGCAAGGGGTATTGTTACATTCTTTGACATTTTAAGGTAATATTCTAAAACTATAAAGCCCAGGCAGCCTCAGCTCTGCTGCAGGGCAGTAATCTTCAGCTGAGGGGCAGCAGTGTCTTTCTGGCCATATTTTTTCATCACACTGCAACTGACAGAACCAAGAACGTCTCACAAACATACAACCAGTATCTTCAAACACTCTTCTCTTACCAGCAACGTGAAAAATTGCCATTGCACATAGAGATTATTTTTTAGTGACTAAAGGTAATGGCATCTACGAATCTGTATATATTCTACAACTCTGTAAAGCAAGTTTAATAACAAATACTAAGGGCTGACATTAGAACACGTGCACTGTTATAGATAAATTTAATATGGATCTGGTTGCATCACAGCAATTCCAGATTAAACCTTGTTATCATCTGTTTAGCTTAGGATGATTCTAATTACAAATACACCTGTATTCCAGTCTCACCACTTTAGTATCTTTACTGTAAATATTTCAGTGCCTCACTGTAACCCAGTCTCAAACAAAATGACAATTAAACAGTTTAGCTCTCTGCTTGGTTTACTTCAGTCTAGGAGGTCACCAAGCCTTGAGTTCTAATAAGGGGTCTTGAGACACATCTACTTCAAAAATGTTTGATTCAAAATACAATCATAACTAAAAGCAAAGTCAGCCAACTCCCCAAGACACTCTCACACAACTTTTTCCAAGAGCAGAACCACCAAGAAAATATTAAACAGCCTCAGCAACTTAACAATTTAACAATTAAACCTCTCAGCAAGGAGAAAGAAAATCTTCTACTGGCACAGGTATTCGCAAATTGTGTGTGCTATTCACAGCTGTAGGACTCAATGCATGTTGGTGTACCTGCGTTAGCATGCACATTTCATCCCAGCAAATGGGAATGCAAAGATGAACTTATGTTTAGTTGAAAAAACCACAGTAGTCTCAACTAAGCCAAACCCACTCCAAGATCCTGTACTTAAGTGCAACATGCATAGATTTATAGAATGTTTTGGGTTGGAAGGGACCTTTACAGGTCTAGTCCAAACTTCCCTGCAATGAAGCAGGGACATCATCAACTAGATCAGGTTGCTCAGAGCCCCACTCAACCTGACCTTGAATGTTTCCAGGGACAGAGCTTCAACCACCTCTTTGGGCAACCTGTCCCAAAGTATCACCAACCTTTTTTTTAAAAAAATGCTTCCTTACATCCAATGTGAATCAACCCTCCTTCAGTTAAAAGAGTCTAAGTCCCCTTTAGGTACCCAAAGGTGACCATAAGGTCTTCCCAGAACCTTCTCTTCCCCAGGCTAAACAGCTCTAACTCTCTCAGCCTGTCTTCACAGGAGAGGTACTCCTGTCCCCAGACAATTCTTAAGGCCCATTTTTGGCCTCACTCCAACAGGTCCATGTCCTTCCCATGCTGAGGACCCCAGAGCTGGATGCAATACTCCAGGTGGGGCCTCACCACAGAGGAGTGGAGGAGCAGAACCCCCTCCACCAACCTGATGGCCACACTGCTTTGGATGCAGCCCAGAATAGGTTTGGCTTTCTGGAAGCGCGCATTGCCGACTCATATCCAGCCTCTCATCCATCAGCAACCCCAAGTCCTTGGCAGAGCTGCTCTCAATCTACTCATGCCCCAGCTTGCATTGGTACTTGGGGTTGCACCAAGCCAAAGGCAGCACAATAAATACTGAATTGATTACACAAAACATTAAAAAGCAAAAAACCCAAGATTTTTTACAACTTAATAGCAGAAAAATGGAAAAATATGTTACATGACCTACCACTAAAAAGGCAGAAGACATTTTTAAAAAACTGGTCTGCAAAACAGCAACCCTAGAAAAAAGCCTCTTAGCTACTCTCTTTTTGAGGGCAAACTTGCAACTTACTCTGGAAAAACAGCAACACAGTGAGATGGAAGCATTATTTCCTCCCTCAAGAGACAGCACAACCCTGAAGACAGACTTGGAGGATGGACCAACAAAGAATTACCAACCTCGAGTAACAGTGACACTTATGCTGAAACCATGCCTATGTGTGCTCTGTGGTCCAGCTGCAGAAGCTCTGACAGAACCATGCATACACAGACGCTGCATGGCACCCCAGCAGTCACCTACTACAACCTCCTGCTCAGAGAATGGCCAAAACCAGCAGGTCATCCACAGCTGAGTCCACCTGGGTTTTGAGACCTCTCTGGGCAGTTCCTCCAACATGCTGGCTAGCCTCACAGTTAAAAGATTTTTCCTAATATGAAATCAGAACTTCCATTTTTGCATCTTGATTCCATTGTCTCTTTGTATTGCTATCAATCTCCTAGAAGAGCCTTTCTACACCTTCTCTATAGTCTTATCAAGTATTTGCTGCTCTTAATCTGAACACACCCATTTCTCTCAGTCATGGGCCTCTGCCCCCATCATCATTTTGGTGGCTCTCAACCAGACTCACTCCAATATGTTTTCTTGTCTTTTTTTTTTTAACTGGAGAGGCCAAAACTGGACACAACACTCCAGATGTAGTCCTAGAAGTGCTGCATGCAGGGGAAAAAACAACCCCCTTAACACCCTTCCCACATACTTACTAATACCTCCAGTATGCAGCTGGCCTTCTTTACTTCAAGAGCGTGCTGCTGATTCACATTCGGCTTGCTCTCTAGGTGGGGTGGTTTTGTCGCAGATGAAGGACTTCACATTTGCCTTTATTAAAACTCACGAGATTCCTGACAGCCCATTTCTGTAAAGTTCCCTCAATGGCAGCCCTACTCTTCATTATACAACAGGGCAGAAGTTCCCCAAGGTTTGGTATTATCTGGGAAACTGCTGAGGATTCATGCCATTCCTTCATCCCAGGTTCACTGTAAAGACATTGGAACAGCATCAGCCTCAACATCAACCTCTGAGAGCTCTATCAGCAATTGGCTGCCACTGGATCTTTGTACTGCTGGTCACAACCCTTTAAGGTCAATGGTCCTGCTAATTTTCCAATCACTTTACGGTCCACCTGACAAGTCCGTATTTCGCCAAGCGGACAACAGGGATCACATGGGAGACTACACTGCGGGCACTACTAAAGTCCAGGTAAACAACATCCACCGTTTGCCCCACATCCACTGAGCCAGTCATCCCAGTGAGTTATGAATTCATGACACGATGCTCTGGCAGCCCACCACCTGCACTAATCTGGAATACTTTTGCCTCAACATTTTTGCGCACGCAGAAGAGATTCTGAGCTCTGTCCCGCCACAGTTGTTAGAATCAGCAGCAGCTCAGTTTGTCCATGGCAGGGGAGCAAGAACTGGTTCTAATTACTGACTGGAGGAATAAATAACTCAGAGGAAGTGATGTGCTGCCAGCAACCAAAGACAATTTGCAGTGTCCCAGCTAACACTGAATGAATAATTATTTCATCTGCTTTTTTCTTCTCCTAAGATACCACTCACTAATACTGTTTTTCCCCAACACTTCATAGCCTCCAAGACTGTCACGACAACACTTTGAAACAAACCCCAGAATAATAAAGAAATGCTGTAGAAATCATCATCTACAATTTGTACCAGTGTACAGTACTGTTAGCCTAAATGAGAGAAAACTGTCAATACGTCAGTTTTTAAGTTCTTCCCAATTAGGATACATTTCTGTTTACAGTAGCAGTAGAAAGTCAAGTACCAAATTTAAACGACTGTTTTGCTAATGCAGTATCATATTGCTGGGACACAGACAAAACTTCTGATGTTGACTATCAGCCCATCTCTTAAAACAAATCTTTAAATACATATTAAACATTTCTTCAAATCGATTTGTTTTAGCTCAGTGTGCTAGCTTACTACTAAATCAAATCAAGCAGAGTTGCATACAAATAAAACCACCTAAGTGTGCTTCAAGGTGCAATCCTGTTGACAGGAGTTAAAACCATACAATTGTACTTGTGTAGGTCCATATGGACACTTAATAAAATATTTTTTTAATTAGTATTTTCCTGTTTAAGGTCTATGAAACATTATCTACGTTAAATTACTCAATATGATACTCTAGGAACTCTTTAGCATCAAAGTTTAAATATTTCCTCACAAAATAAACCTGGTGGTTTGTAAGATCCCTTCTGGCCACTGCCTGCAGTCACTGCCAAGCAAGGCCTACCTTCAACACACCAGCAGGTAACAATGCAATGCTTTAGACACTGCTGCATACAGTTTTAAGTTCCCGATCCTGTAGGTAGTTCCTCTGGGAAGAACCTTACAGGATGTCTCAAAGGTCTTGGTGAAACTCACGAATCCAGAGGAGCTTTCACAACCAGGACCAATGATGACCAATCATTTTCAGCGGCCTTGTGGTCCCCTTTGTCAGGTAATGTCCTAACTACATCAGCACAAGACCAACTACAATACGTGCAGAAACCCAAACTGTTCTCATCAAGGAAAACATCTTCGGATTTGGACATCTGCATTATAAACATGCACTGGCACATACACACATAAGAAAAAAGGAAAAACATCACTCCTCAGCTGAAGTTTTAATCCACAGACATCTCTAACATTAAAGAGCTCTAAGCTGAAGCTTAACATAAGTACAGAAGTTTATGGGAAGGTTATAAACACTTTTCAGGTAACTGTTTTTTCTCATACTTAAATCTGCCTGTATGAGTTTAAAAGTCCAGGAGAATCAAAGTTCTCTGACTCTTTCATTTGAATCGTTAATTATCAAATAAAAAAAATACCAAGGAAAGTTATTTTATTCTCTTTTCCTTTAAGTCACACTTAAAATCTCTGAAATCTGTTATGTGGATGAGAATGGCACTGTTCCAAGCTAAACCAGCACATGCACACACACGCACATGAAAGAGCAAAATTAAACATAAAGTTAACAATAGGAACATACAGATACTCTTCTAGAAGCAGTTTAATAAGCCAATATTGTAAACATCCCTCCCATTTACACATCCGCACCAGTAATTCCCATCATCATTCTATCCAAATGACCAGGACAAGCCAGCATTTAGAAACACTGGGGCCACATCTGGAAGATGAAACCCAGATGCTGGACACAAACAGCTCCCTCACTTGGCATGTGCTTAGCTCTCAAAGAAGCTGTAATTTTAACCCAAGTGCCTAAGTTTCTTAGAAAGTGCAGGAGGAGGCTGGATATTTTAGCATGGGATGGCCAAGTAAACAGGTAAGCATACTGAGCATGGCGTAACCTAAAGTCAATCCATTCAGTGTGGAGCTGTTAACATACTGCCCCTAGAAAAGCACAGTCGATGGGAAGAACCCCACAATTCTACTCCAAGAATACCCAACATGGATATACAAAAATGTTCTTTTCATTCTGAGATGTGACTCCCACACCTCAAGTCTTCATGGTGGGTGAGATATACAAAATATACATGGATATACAAAATGGATACACAAAAATGTTCTTTTCATTCTGAGATGTGACTCCCACACCTCAAATCTTCATGGTGGGTGAGTCAATACCATCCTTACTTTGTGGTGCTGCTACTCTTTGTCTCTTGGTTTTAATAGTACAGCTGCTGACAGTGCACTTCTTCTAAGGCAGGATGGTAGCCCAGAAAGGAAAATACTGTGGTTTAGTTCCTTCACTAGTGGGGGAAATCTACCCATATTTCCATCTTCCAAGAGAAAATAAAAGCTGCAAGTCACATCCTCCAAGCAGCATCTGTTCACCTCTCCTACTTGAGACTGGTTTAAAAAAAGCCTCTACATTTAAAAAAATCACACATGCAAACATAATGAAACAGGGCTCTATCAGGCACTTGGGGAGAAAAGGGCAGGAAATTCTGCACTTAGCATGTTTATTCCAAGAACATATAAAACAAGTAACTTCTGAAATCATGGATCAGAGGCTATGTGTCTCCACTCTTGGAAAGTAACATCTTCTTATACATCCTCTTTCTGGCTCAGTGAAGCACGCATTCTTTTTCTGGATAATAACACAGTTTCAGTCAGAAGAACTGAAGACAACACACAGCTTGGCAACTGGGATATTTGCCCAGGAAGTTGAAGATGTAGGTTGATGCCTCTAGGCAAAAAAGAAAACTGAAGCAGGGTCTACCACATTCTGAACAAATGCTTTAACTAATCATCTTTGAAAAGCAGCAGCATCTCATCTTCCAATTGTCTTATAAAGCTGTCGCTGTACTTAATAGACGACTGACTCTGCAGCACATTGGGCACAATACGAGAATTCCCACCTTACCAAGCTCCCTGGGAGACTATCACAAAATAACAACATCAGAAAAACACAGAACAGGCTTACTATTGTAAGCCTGGCATCATGCTACCCATCTCTCATACAAGGGGAAAAGAATCAGATATCCTACTAACTTTAATGGTATTGGCTATATGGTGTTCAGTGCTTAGGCACCTTCAGAGTTTGATGGTAAGAGACTGAGTTTTCAGGACTGCAGTCTTGACCCCAAGCACTTAGAACAGTTCTAATAAAGTATTTCTGAGCTTACTTATTGATAATAATTAGGGGAGCAGGAGATCAGAATCAGTGATATAACCACACTGCATTGAGCACTTGCATGTCTTCCCAAACTCATTACTGAGAGGCAATTAACATCAAACCACAGAATACTTCTGCACAGTGGATGTTATATTGAAAATAGGAATACTGTCAATTAATTCCAGTTCAAGTTAGCTATCTACCCAGAGCTCATCTTTTTATGTAATGCAGGTTAGCGAGCTGTGTAGGGTTAGAAAGCTATCCCCTGCAACAAATGCACATCTCTGACACCTAGCAGTTTGCCTGTTTCTTCCCCAATATATTACTTCTTAATTTAATCTATGTATTTGATTTGCAGCATCCATGCTCTGGGCTGAATCCCACAGATATCCCCCCAAGCACGTTTGCTTTGGTGCATTGTTAAATAAAGCTACTAGAAAACACAAAGTGATAGCAGACAATAGAACAATCAGGAAACCATCTAACCTAATTATTTTAAAGTCATCTGTAAGTTTTATCGGCTATCTACAGAGTAGCACCACATGCAGGCTATTGCAACTTCAACGTTACTCTGTTGTTCAGGTAAGAGCTTTCAACATTTGCTCTGCAAGTGCAGTGATTCTTTGGATGAAGCATCACCCTGCCAGCTTTACAAGGACAACACTGCTGATCGGTGTGCTATACAAAGGACTAGGTATAGCACTTCCCAAATAATAAAAACTAATTGAGCAACAATTTGTGCGTAACACACGCTCAATTTTGCATATAATATTTAATCCTTTGACTTCTATTACTGATTTAATAGTGTAAACACTTCGGTTTTACAGTCCATTTCAGGTTCATAAATACACGTGAAATGCATTTGCAGAGCACTTTCTCCAGGCATCTTGAAATTCCTTGACAAACAGCAGTTGGGAAGAATCTTTGCTTCTAGTCCCTGCAGCCACTGTAAATGGCATGGGATCTTTGTACTGCAATTTAAAAACTGCTTTTTTCTGTTATCCGTCTATTCTGTCCTACAATACAAAGGAGAACAAATGCCTTGTGAATTAAATTTCACTTGCACTGCATCAGCACGTTTTAAGTACAGGCAAGACACCGAAGAAACCACCAGATGCAGACCTAAGGGTTCTGCAGGCAGCATGCTACAAAAAAAAAAAAAAAAAAGGAAAAAACCCAACAATGGAAGATGCCTAACTACCCAGCACCCTCACAGACACATCTGCAACCTGGAATTTGCAAAGAAAGGCAAATATTGGAAGCGATGCACTTAAATCTGACGAGTAATTCTAACTCGGTAACCCAGTTAAGATCAATGTAACCACGACTTAACCGGGCAGCCCGGAGACAAAACGAGCATCCCGCGGAGTGGGAACCAG
>VZRQ01006438.1:549538-609430 GCA_013397975.1 Machaerirhynchus nigripectus | reverse complement strand
GCCGCGCGCGCGTCACCAGCCCGCGCGGGCGCGTCACACAAGCGGCGCCGGGTGGACGGCCCGGCAGCCCCCGCGCGCGTGCACCGCCCCCGCTCCAAGGGAAGCGGGAGAGAGGGAGGGGCCGGGCCGGGCCGGGCGGGCTGCGCGGGAAAAGCGCTCGCTGGGATCTGCCGCGATCCGCAAAGGGACGTGGCGGGGAAAATGGCACCTCACGCGCGCAGCTCAGGGACGCCTTGAGGGCTAAGAGCGGAGGTTTGTGCCGGGGTCCCGCCGCGGGTGACTGCACCGCCTTCTCCCGTCTTCCCGCGGCGTTTCACAGCCTGGGTCAGGTTGAAAGGGAGCACAGTGAAGCATCTGGAGTCCAATCTTCCCGCTCAAGCAGTGTCGTCCCAGAGCACATGGCACAGGATTGCATCCAGACAGTTCCTGAATTGCTCCAGTGAGGGAGACCCCACAATCTCTCTGGGCAGCCTGTTCCAGTCCGCGGTCACTCGAACAGTAAAGGAATTTTTTTTTCCTCGTATTTAGGTCGAATTTCCTGTGCATCGGTTTCTGCCCGTTGCCTCTTGACATGCTGCTTGGCACCACCGAGCAGAGCCTGCCTCCGTCCTCCTGACACTCTGCCCCGGGGACACAACTTACCCACGCTGAACCTCCCCCAAGGGAGAGCGGCGGGGGCGGGTGGGGATGTTCCCTTGTCCCTGACGAGGAGCAGCATGGAGAATGCGGCAGGAAAAACGGCACCGGGAGGTCCGCGGTGCTCCCCCCCGAATGCCACTAGCGATTGGGTTTGTGTAAGCCAAGAGAAACAGCAAGATGCAGGTTTTTCATTGCTCAGTGTTGGCATATGGATAGGAGGTAGGGGGGGAAAGCTTCAACACAGCTTTTGCTTCCTCAAAACATGAGGAAGACTGCATTCCTATTACAAAGTTAAAATGCGTAAAAATGTGGGTTTTTTATTCTACTGAAAGTAAAGTTGAGAAAAATCTATGGTTTCACAGTTTATTTTTAGCATCGACTTGCCCTGGGAACAACGGAGCGGAGCAGTGCAGAAAATCACAAGCACCTTCCATATGTACAAGTCAATAAAAATGTTACTCAGAACAGAGCCATGCCGCACCATGCATCCCTTCCACCAAAAATAAAAGCATTCATCCCAGCACACACCTGAAGGAAGAGTGTGTGGAACTGGGAGAGGTGCGGCGGGGAGCTATGGGGGGCTCAAACAAGGGTGATTCTAAAGTATGCAGAAATGTGAACTGGCAGCAGCTGCAGAGGAGAAACAGCTTTTACAAGAAATGTTAGTGGGAGATTTTGTGCTGTTCCATCTCCACTTCATACTGGCTTTTTTTGAACCTCATCAGTGTCTTCCCAGCTCTCCTACATGACTTCTCCATTTCTTTGTCCCATTTTCATTATCTACATTAGATAACCACTACCCAATCCCAGCAGGGTGGAATTACTTTCCAGGTATTTCTCCTCATTAACTACACTCTTACTCTCTTGCCCTGCAATTGTAAATACAATTTTACGTGCAGTGGGATGATCTGCAGTGATAGACAATCCCTATCCTGGAATATGCATGTTTGAAGTCACCTGCAAGAACCACCTCATCTTGTGTAAATGGCTGGTGTGCTACAGCTGCTGACTAATTTTAGGATGATGGTCTGCTTCTACACTACGCATGTCAAGATCTACATCAGTGTAATTATCAAAACACAAAAAATAGTATTTTAGCTTGGATTGGTAACTAATTTTGTCCAGGAACGAATTAGCACGCTAGCTTTCAACTTAGGGGCAGGAAAGGGAGGGTAGCATAATGCGTTTCCCTTATGGGAAGAGCTAGATTTACAAGGGGATGTAAACTGTGCCCATTGGTAACAGACATTGGTAAAAATGCTGGCTTCTAAAATGGTACCTGTGTGGGGAACTGACTAAAGTCACACCTGTGCTGGTCATGTAGGAGCTGGACAAATTTAAAACAAACTTCCCTCTTTATGCATGCTAGGAATATTAAGGTAAGCTGTAAACGCGATTTTCTCTTCCACGTAAGTGTCAAATGCAGCTACACTACATTTGCTCTGTAAATTCAAGTGCTGCTTTATTTACTTACTTAGAACAATTTCCATATGGTGACATGCCTTTAATGAAACTCATGACTCAGAAATACTTGTCGATGTAAGTCAAACAACGTCTATTGCCATGAGTCACTGAAGTTAAATAAATGTCATTAAAAATGAGACAAAACAAAAGGCAAATATATATCTCCAGCAGAATGATAGTGATCATCACCATTTGATCAATCTTCCCTGTGAGTTATATCTGCAAGTTACTTTGAGGTAGCGCTAGAAAGAAGCTGTTGGTCCAAGAGCATCCCTGCAAAAAGAAACATTCATGGCTTAAGTACCATTTAACCTTTTTGAACCCTTTCCAGTCTTTACTGTTTTAGCCTGTTTCTTTGTCCCTGTTCAGTGACTGCAGGATCATTAGCCCCTCAAAACCATGGTACTAAAGCTTTTCTATTCAGAGAAGTGGAAAACAAAAACATTACTCTTCTTCAAGAAATTAGTGGGTTTTAGGTAAAGGCACTATCTATCACAGCTAGGTACAATGAAGAGTTTACAAAACCAATACTAAATATTATTCAAAAAAAAACCCCTTCATCAGACTTAAAAAACCCCACAACATTTCAGCTGGGTACAAACTGACAAAACACAACCAGACAAAGAGAAATAGCGTGGTGTTGAAAACATTGCTCCCAATACTTTTTTTTTAATGTTTCTACTGCAATCAGCTCTTTGTAGAACTGAGAGCAGGCATCTGTATGATGTACATGTTCAGGTCTTTGTGTAAGCTCGCTAATGCAGGCAGTAGCTGGACCAGTGCTGGAAGTTTCCTCAGTTAAAAGTCTCAGCAATGAATGCCAGCAGTTCTGATGCGCTCACTTTTCCCCAAATTTGTGCTAACACCAAAGTTTTTTCAGTGTGCATTTACAGTAAAGAATGTGCGCTGCACACAGTATCTTGATCCCATATATGCACTCCTAACTGGAAAGCAAGATAGACTAGAAAGGCTCAGGAGACAGAAAACAAAGTCAGAGAGCTATTTAAAACAGTATCACACAGGCTGCAATCAGCAGACTCCCTTCTTCACCTCACTTTTCTTCTGTGCTGACTGGAAGAAAATACATTCCCCAACACTTCTCAGGTTTGGAGAACTAATAGCCCAAACAACCTCTTTCACTGCATTTCATAAACAGTGTTTTCACTATACAGGTACTTTGTCTAATGCAGAGTGGGGAGACCTTGCTAACCTCCCAAAAGCCAAAAATCAGCAGATCGTCCATAGTATTTCTACCCAGTCAACACACACCCTTAGCATCTGATAACACAATAAAAGGTTTCCACAAATTACTTGCTGCAGTTAAAGTATGGTTTTAGGTAATGCTATGCAAAGCAGGATATGCACTTCAAAGCAGGAAGCTTCCAGGGCTGTGCCTGGGTTATAATCTTGCAGCTTGTGATGACAGTGCTTGCTAGATACAAAATCCTTTGCCTAGCAACCGAGTTGTACTACCAAGCTCAGGCACCACAGCTGTGCACTACAACTGAAGTGACATCAAATCCAGCATGGTTTTGAAAGTTTAACTCCCCCACATCCAAATTCAAGGGGCCTGAATATACTATCTTGAGTTTCCTCTCTTCTGCAATCCCCTGGAACAATTCTATACAGGCACACAACTAGTTCCCTTTCCCAGCCAGATTCTCTTTACTTCATTTATTCCACTTTCTGTCACATTCCCATTAATAATCTCCCTACTATCACCCTCCAAAGACTGACCAGTTCCCACCAAGGAAACATTGACCTACAAAATCCCAGTTTTCAGCCACTTTGCAACTAGTTCTCTCCAAAGCAGAGAAACAGTTGCTAAGACTGTGATAGTAACCTCCCTGACTAAATGAAGGGGTTTTGTGTTCTCTCCTTCTACATATGCAATGCACAAAATCGAGGAAGAGTGAAGTTCCTATAGCACACCAAAAGACCTTTCTAGTTTAGAGCATCTATATTTCATGGGTGGGACTTCACAAAAAAAAAATATCCTAGCTGAAATTAAACTGTTAAAAAGAGGGAGATTCTGGTCAGCAGGTAGAAAGGACCTGCTCTGCCAAGTCATCACTCTGCAATGCAGTATTAGTTTCACATTTAAGAACAGCATATAGGTTACGACCACCACCTTAATGTCATTAAAGGAAAAAAAATTCAACTTATTCCTATCTGCCATCCTAGCAATTATGGTTTAGACTGCCCTCAAAACACACATGGCAGTACCAAAGTGCCTCAAGTAGCTTTAGCAGCTTTCACATGTATTAGCTATATGATACTTTCTACCTTTTTCTGTTCAAAAAGTATTGTTTCCAGCCTGAATTTATTTTATTGTGTACAGTAAGTAGTAACAGGAGCTTAAGCTGTCCTTATGACTGGAAAATATTTCATACCCTTTCAGATAAGAACAGTTTAGAGGAAGCCACTCAGAAGTTGCTATCTTAAAGCAGAGCTTTCTTCATTGCCATCTCCCCTAACCTCTTGACTTGAATAGTGAAAACTGTCATCCTAAAATGTTAAAAAACTCATCACTATGAAACATCTGAGCATGGAGACTGAACAAATAACAGATGATTATGATAGGGTGCAAGTTAGTTGAAGAGGATACTGGGATACTTTAATTCCTCGTGGGTTTTTCTTCCTCCTTTAAACCACAGGGTTTTCTCCAAGGATTTTTATGTGTAAGAACATGTATATGTTACCCCAGTTTCTTTGCTGTAAAGCATCAGTTGAGAAGACTAACAAGAAGGGCAAAAATAAAATTATCAGTAGGTATCATCCTTAGTCTTTGGAATGTTTGCAGCTATGGCAGCTCAAAGTTTGCCCTTCTGTACGTTAAAACTGTACAGATAAAGCATGTTAAGACCTTGTAGAAGACTGCCTAGGTATCTCAGAAGTATGTGAGAGCTAGTTTTTGCTAGTGCTGATGCCCATACCAAAGACAGGTGAAATACCCCTACTGCCTCCAGCTAAATTCCACGAGCCAGAAGAGAAGGTGTTTCGCATATGCAAGTAAAATCCCTTGCTGGCCAGTTTGCAGAAACAAAATTTTATTTACACAGGCAAGTCTATCTTTAGACCCCATTGAACTCTTTACATTTCTAGAATATTTACATGATTTCAAGATGCTCCAAGTGATGAACAAAACAAAACAAAAAAAGATTACAGAAACTGCCAAAAGCATAGCAAAAAAACCCCAACCTATCATTGTGCTTTAAAACTTATGATCTATAGTAATGTAGAAGAAATGTAATTTTAGCACCTTGGTCTTAACGGTCATGCTATATAAGACACTTAAATAGCAGAGGGGATGTCAGAAGTGACCGTATCCAGAGGTTGCCAGTGACAATTCATGAGGGCATCATAGAGTTCTTCACTTGTCTCCATAAATTGTCTGTTCATTTCATCAACATCCAAGTACAGCTGTGGATCTGAAAATAAAAGCCTGGTAAGTACAAGTGTCAGAACTTGGGAGGCTTGCACACAAAAACCTGAAGTAAATGCCTAACAAAGTGTACTTTAGGTAAATTGAATGACTTAACAGACTTAATACATCTAGTAAGATGTTTATTCACCTAGAATTTTAACGAAGCTAACAAGTCCAGTTACTTTTGGAATTAGTGTATTTAAATGCTAGGACTATACTGTTATTTCCACATGAAGCAGAGATTTAAGGATAAATAAAACTTCTGAACACTATTACAAGATGTCTCTACTAATCAGTTTAACATATAATAATCTTAGCAGAATCAGTAATATAGTAAATTCTCCAATAGAACATTTTGGAAGGAGAATGAACACAAAGTAAAGCAGCCTACTGCAAAGCATTGTTGACAATGTCCCATTCTACTTGACATGGTGTACACTATGAGCTTTGAAATCCTACCTCATCTTAGCTATAACCCATTCTTTATCCAATAGTCACTGGCTTGTAATGTTAAAGGGCAGAAGTATGGCTAAATTCAAGCTGCAGTGATAGAATTATCATTACCTTCAGTTATTAGGTCATCACTGATTTCAGTCATTGCTGAAGCTTCCTAAAAAAAAAAAATTAATCATAGTTTCAGAAAGCATCATAAATCCAAAATAATTTTATGCTCCCAAACCATCCCCTCCTCCCACAACTATAAAGTAAGCAGGAGCAGGTGCTGTTTGTTGGGGGAGGGTTTTTTGTGGGATGTTTGTTGATTTTTAATGGTTGAGTTCTAGGGTTTTTTTAATTTACTTTGTTAGTTTGTTTAGGTGGGGTTTTTTGTTGTTTGGCATTTTTTTGGTTGGTTTTTTTTGTTTGGGGTTTTTTCTGTTGTTGGTTGGGTTTTTTTAAGAAAACCATAGTATAGTTCCGCTTGGAAGGCACTTTTGGAAGTTGTAATTAATCAACTTGCCGACCTAGATATGATCATCTTACAACAATTCTTTATTTTGCTTAAAGCAAAGCACATCAGAAAAACAGGATGAGAGAAAGACTACAAAATTTTGCTGTCAGAACCATTATTTGATATACATGAACAAATATTTAGTGTATAAATATCTAATTCTAGAGATGCACTAAAGCCCTTAAATCCAAAATGATGAATATAACCTTCACACTTATCTGACTGCATGATTTCAGCTTTAGGACATTTTTGCTCTGATTTACTCAATCCATACAACTTGCTGTCTTTTTTTTTTAATTAACTGAGTAATATTTTTACCTCAAAAACAGCTGGAGCCATAACAGCATCTCCTAAAGAGCAGTCTCCAACAGCTTGCATGCTATCATAGGGAGTATAGGAGCTGTAGTTGTAGTCAGCATAAGGATCATAATTCCACTGTGAATAGTAGTTCTGATAATCTTGATAATAATCATTATAGTTGTATGACTGGTACCGCTGGAATTCTGCTTTCAGTCTGAAACATGAGAAGTTATACACAGTTAAGAGTTTGAGAACAAAAACTGTAAACCCCGTGTTGAAGTTAACAATTTTACACACTTCCAAATATAAAAGGAAGCTTTTCCAAATAGTTGCCAAAGTCTTAAATCACAGCACAATACCTCATGTTTATACAGAAGCAAATGCTCTCACCTTCACCAATGCCAGAAGTAATTACTTCTATGGATTAACTCAAGTTATATTTATCTGTATTCAGTTTGATTACTTATGGTATCTGTATAAGCAAGCTGCTGATAAAATGAGTTATCAAGATCAGAGACCTTTGGTTGGTTTTTTTGTTTTAAAAGCACCAATGTTTAAAATGCTTTAAACATTTAATTAGCCCTTCCATCTTTTGTTTTGTTAATATTAAATCTTGTTATTTCCAGAAACAAGGGGTAAAAGTCAGATTATCTGTTTCAGAGGAGCATCTGACACTGCCTGTCAATTTACCATGTCTACCTTCACTTTCTCAATTTTTGGTCCATGAACAGTTGCCAAAGCATAGCTGTCAGGTGAAGTCAGTACTGCCATTACCCAGAAAGAAGCCAAAGCAGCAGGAAAATGACAAAACTCCTTGGTTCCTAGGACCAAAGGGCCAGGTGATTAGTTTTCACTCCTTTCCCTCTCCTGAGGGGATTTTTCCCAGGGACAACTTCAAGTTGACTAATGACAAGTGTCACTGAACAAGAATAGTGTACTAAAATACAGATACACTACACGAAAAAGATTAGGAGAAATCAGTCTCCTATGCTTAGACATTTCCTCACTGATTACATACAAGCAGACCTCCTGTGTTTGTAGTGTCCAATGTCTCTTTGTCTCCACTTCGCTACAGAAAATTCAGATTGGGGCTTTTTGGCAAGGACACAAACTGAAGGAGCTCAGAAATCGTTTCCAACGTAAGCCACTTAATGACAATCTACTCTGATGGCTGGATATTTGGATGCTGTGAGAGCATGGTACTCAGCCATTCAGAAACAGGTATAGATTAGTGGTGTGTATTTCAATATCCACATTACATTTTTGCTTCATTACTGTGAAGATACACACACATTCTAATAAATAGGTATTTTATTGTCTTACTACTATAGTAAACAAATGACTTCATAATGTCTCAGTCTTCTGCTTTCAACTTCTCTCCTATATCCATCTCTGTAGAAAGAAAAATCTAAGAATACTGCTGACATTTTTCTGGATAGCAGAAGTAAGGAAAACTTTCTTTGGAATCTCATTTTCAAAGCAAGTTAGTCAAAGAAAATCTGGACAGTGCTCTCTTGGGTAAGGGCATTTCTGTTCCAAAGCAATGAGGCAACACTGGCAAATTATCCAGGAAAGAGAAGCAGAAGCTGTTATTTTTAGCCCTTTACCAGAACACACACAAGCTAACCTCATGAATATATACTGAAATTGTTTTAGAGAAAGTTCTATTTTCATCTGTATTCTGGATCAAAGTTTATCAAATTTGGTATCAAGTCTCTAATTGGATTGTCTTAAATAACTGACAGAGAACTGAGCTGGCAGAAAAAAAAAAAACCCCTCTCAAACCAAATCAAGTTTAAATTTCCTGCTGCCCTTATCACTTGAGAAGCAAAGAGTAGTATTCTAAACAAACCATTCAAGCAACATCTCCTTTGGCTTCTTCTCCTCTAAATTCTGTATTTTTTCCACTAAAGATATCCTTCCTCTGCCAGCCTACTTTAAAACCAACAATGTGCTACCTTGTCTAAACCAAGGGGAAAAGCCTAGAAGGAAAGCTTCCTAGCATAAAAACAAACACTTGTCTCTTCTACCTTCTTCAGGCCCAAACATGAAATACTTACAAATACATTCAGCTTCACTACTGTAAGCATTAACGCTGGTCACAACACCAGCTAAGCCCAAGTTATACAATCTGGCTAGACTTAAGAGTTGGATTTCCCCAGCAATCTTTAAAGAGGTTGATGAATCCAGGCAGTCAAAACATAATGCTTCCGTGATTTTGATTTTGCATCGTGTACAGCCACTATAGCAAGGGCCACAGTCTTTACAAAGGCAGAGCTAAAAGAATCCGATTATTTAGAATTACTGTATCAATGCACAACTCATTTGTTACCTTTTAGAAATTCCTATGCTCAGCCGGATTCGTTTTCCCCCCAGACCTGGTGCATTCTGGCAGTCTTGCAGTGCCCTCATCTGATCACCTTGCTCACCAAATCTGACAAAGGCATACCCTCTACAATTTTCAAAAGGGAGAAAACAAATTCTAGTATTCATAACAGTTACAAAGCTAATGAATTCAATTTCTGTCTTCATGAAAACAGAAAATAGTAGCTACTATAGCTTCAATTACCTAAGCAACCTCTGTGGCATGTGCACAAAATTTCACAAAATTTAATTTCACAAAATTAAAAACTTGGGCCAGAAGCAAAGAGCTTTGTTCATAGCATTAAAATGCAACTTGCTGAAAGCCAGTGAAACAATACATGTTAACTGCTATCTGTGTAAGTAACCAGATAGCATATTTCTGCACTTACAGCAGTTAATATATCAGTATTAACCCATTCCTACAGCTCTAACATTCTTTTCAAATTTGCTCTCTCAGATTTTTTTTTAATTTTCTGGAATTAGTCCATTACAGTCAGTGTTTTCTAAACAGCAAACTCACTCATCTCTCCTTCACTTACTGCCTGCCCAGTGTAACTTCTACTAAGCTTTATTTACTAATATTAGAAATTCCATCTCCCAACCCCGTAAGATTTGCTAGGCCTTACACTTCTCTTCCACACATAAAAAGGGAATTATTTTGTCCTCAGTGCTGCAGACAACTAAGTGGATACACTGCTGTAGGTAAGCACAGCAGCACAGATGTCCACGCAGAGCTCTCCCTTCTCCCACCATCTAACTGCTTTCATGCAGATATTCATTTGGCTAAATTGAAGCTTAACACATTAACTTTAATCACTTTAACTTCTAAAATTAAACATAGTTTTAGAAGCACAAGGAACTATGCTGTTAACAAATAATGCCAGAGACTAATCTCTCTCTTCCTGCCTCTGAAGAGAATTCAAAGCCAGTTCAAATCAAGTTCTTATATATAGCAACAAACATACTGACAGCACTAACACATTTTCACAGACATTACCTGGAATATCCCAGCAGGTCCGTTGCTATTTTGCAGTCAATACATGAGGGGTACCTCTTTAGGAAATAATCATAGAGCTGAAAATCATCTACTTCTGGAGTCAGCTCCCCAACAAATATTGAATAATCTGGTCTTTAAAAAGGTAAGAGAACCATCATTAAGTTTGATAATAACACAGTTCATTTCAGTATTAAAGTACATAACATACAAGCAAGTAGTTATTACTGGACAAATAAGGAGAAAAAATACCAGGAGACTATCAACTGCAAAACTCTGCTGAGCGGTGTACAGAACTACAATGCCATCACTCCAGCAAGTTCTCAATTTCTCCGAGTCCATTCTACCACTTTTGCAAGCATTTGAACAAAGACCCAAATTTATTAAAGAATCTTTTAAAAAGTTGGTTTTAAAAGGTCTTATTTGTTGTCTGAAGGGCAGGGCACCCAAAAACACCAAGAAAAAATATTAAGTTTGAGCCATAATTCAAAAGAGCTAAGACTATTTTGACAGCACATCTCAAGCAATTACGAGAGAGAAACCAGGAAAAAGACTCCATTATTCAAATGGCAATTAAATTCCACAAGCAACACTTAGTGTACAGGCACCAGGTACGCCATTTCAGGATTTTTAAAATAATTGATGGCACTCCCTAGTCATTAGGAATTTAAACAGATAAGGGGTCAGAGCTTCTCCTTTCTAAAGGTCTTTACCTGGTTGTATTAGTACTACTAGGGACAAACTCTATTCTTCCTGGTTTTATTTTGTTCTTTTTCTTCCGTTTCTTCTGTGGTGTTCTCCACCAGCTGTAGGCCTGGAGGCATTCTCTTTTTTTTGCCATCAAGTCCTGTAGGGAGAAAAAAAACCGCTTTTATAGTATTTAGCCTCATTTACATTCCTCCCTCCCACTCCCCATCACCACAGGTGATTTCCCCATATTCACCTTGCCCTTGAAAGAAGCCTGGGGTCCCATTTCTCCCTCCGCCTCCCATGAGGGAAAGCAGCCTCTGGGGAAAACGCCTGGCAAAAATAACAGAGCCAAAGGATTGTATGAACAGCCATATCCCCCTGACTTGTCAAGCTGGCTAAAGGATTGACAGCTTCCTCTGGGAATTAGGGAAAAACCAGATAGCCCTTTGATGCTGGCCAATCCTAAATGTAATTAGCTTCAGGACTGGACTGTGTTCCGCTCGAGCTCCAGGATGCAAAAAACCCTGCCGCAGCACAATCTGAGTGATGAAGAGGCAGGAAAATTGTCACTCTTGCCTAGAAGGGATCTCCACTGTCCCTATCTCCCCTCACCTAGGAATTCTTCTTCTCTGAAATGCCTCTCCTCACTACCCAGTAGTGAGTCACTCTCCCAGGCCAGGAACAACGACAAGAGGCCAATTAATGGAACGTAAGGAGAAAGCAGACCAGAAACAGGCACTAGCTTGGCTGAGGGAAAACTCGAACCCAGACACAAGGCCAGGAAGAAAGAGGCATAAAAAGTGCCTCTTGGGAACAAAACAAAACAAAAAAAAAAAAAAAGGAAAAAAAACCAAACCCTAAACCCCCAAAAACCACAGTTCAAAAAGGAAGTCAGTGGGGCAACTACACAAAAGAGGAGGGGAAACAGCCGTTGCCTCCTTCATTCAAGATTCTGAAGAACAAGGTCTTCCAAAAATAAGAATGATGTTCCACAGCATTTACTTACGCAGGCTTTAATGTTCTTCCTCTATAAGATCTCCACATGTATCTTACATAGAGTGTTACGCGCAAGGTCCTTCAGAAGAACTCGCGCTCAAATAATGCAAACTGCAAAGCTTAATGTAATGACCCCCAACCTGCTTGAGTTGACACAATTAAGTGTCCTGAGGACAGCCACCAATTACCACATTGCTGGAAGAATCATAGGACTAAAAGAACACCCAACTCAGAGCAGGCTAGCTATTTCAGCTTTATATTTATTAGGAGTTCTGAGTATGGTTCTGAAATCCATTTAGGCACTGCAAGCCTGTATTTCTGACTAAATGATCTTACCTGGCTTGCCATGGTTCAAACTGTCTTCTCTCTTTCTCAAACAGTATGACCACACAGCTTCAGTTTATGGCACTCCTTCAGCTGAAAAACATGTGGGGGAGAAAAAGATGAAGGATTTTATCCTCAAGATTAGTTACTTCCAAATATGTTCACCCCACCATATGCTCTAAAGTTATTAAATCAGAACTTAAAAAATTAAGTTCTGACTTGTCACTGCTAAAACAATGGAAATAAAAAGGACAGGCCAATGGGATTATGATTAGATGTAATCTTGACTGTCCTAAACTGTAACAGACCACAAAGCTTTCTCACTGTCCAAAGCACTAGAAAACTTCAGAGATCTTTCAAGTCTCCTATACTTTACCCTTAATTCTGAAATACCTACATAAAATGACCCAGTAATTCAGAAGATTCTAAAACAGCTAAAACCAAGGCAAATGATACACGCTTCAGCGTGTTTTGTACAACCCCCCGGCTTCTTCCCCTTTTAGCCAAATTTAAATTTACTTGTACCACAAACTATGCAGCTGAAAACAAGCAGTGGTACTTCCTACGTGCTAAAAGATAGGAGAAATAAAAGCAGGATGAGGGCACAGTACAAGCAAACATGATCTTTCTCTGCACCTTTTCTCATCCCTCTCTTGACTTTTCCACATACACATTTTACTCATTACCATCAAGTTAACAACAGCAAATAACCTTTTACTGCCATCACTAAACCAGTGGACACACTTTCCTGAAGAGGTACATATCTTTGTTGATTCTGATATCCTTTCTTTAGGCTTTTCCCCCTAGTCACCCAACAAATATAAATCAGTACAAAAACAAGTTTCATTTGCAAGATACTCTGCATTCACTTCCACACACAGTGAAACAGTGGTGTTCCTTCACCACTACTGATTTTTTATATCTGGTGTTACTCCTTCTATGCAGATGCTTGATTGCTGAAGTTCTAATTCCCATTTCCCTGCAAGAATTTACGTAATGTTTACATCTTGGCTGATCAAATCCACAGCCACATAATGCAATAAACACAGAGCATCTACAATGCCTTAAAGGCTTGCCTGCAGAGCAGAGCAGTTCAGAGCACTACTTCTGAAAATGGATTAGGCTAACTTGACACAGGATAGCCATAAACCATAATTAGAGCATCCATGCACGGTGCTATTCAGAATAACTATGGACCTCATCCCCACAGCCATTCTGAAGCCAAAAAAACAGTCAAGTACAACCAAGCCCTTAAAACACAGGCATATACTTGTAAGGTTAGCATATGCTAGACTGAGTATGTGCTTACTGAAAGAAATTGTGTTCATTATAAAAAATTATCAGCAGCAACTTTTTCCTGTTAAAAGTGGTCATTAATAATACAAATATCCACATAACAATGTTCCTTTAACATTCATTTTTAACTAAAGGAACCATAAACTCCTCTGTGTTCTCAACACTGAAATACTGATTTTTTTAATTCACAGCTGCACAGCAACTTTTTTTAAACTTACCACTTCTCCCTCGTGCAGACCTAACAGAAGATGGAATGCACGACAGAGCGCTCTTGTTGCAAGAGGCTATCAGGAGGCAAGTGATGCAACTGCTTCTCAGTCAGTTATCACCAACTTTTATGCAAAATTGGTTTTGTACACTTCCCTGTCCGATCTTGACCTTTTCACTAGAAAACAAAAACATTTTAAAAGCAGTTAAAACAGCATGTATTATTATAATATATTTTTTGTATTTGCCTTAACTGTATCTACAGTCACAGCTAGCTTTCATTTAATGCTATGGGACAGCTTCAACCTCCAAAATTCAAACACATCCTTTGCTGGATTACACACACATCATGGCACTTTTTAATTTTATTCCACGTTTTCTGCATTATTGCGTTCACACGGGCAAAAAGGTGGGCGAAGCTGTTCACGGCCTCAATCGCCCGTGCAAACACCGCTCACCCAGGCAGCGGGCAACCCCCCCATCCTTCAGCACTAATTTCGCTCACACGAGGCGCAGGGTCAGGGCACTGGGATGAGGGAGCCTCCCAGAGCTCTCGGGGCCGGCGCGGTGACCCCGGCCGAGCCCAGGCCCGAGCCGTGACGCATTTCTTTACCCGAGCCACTCGGCACGACG
The DNA here is from genome assembly GCA_013397975.1 of Machaerirhynchus nigripectus. Taxonomy (NCBI): domain Eukaryota; kingdom Metazoa; phylum Chordata; class Aves; order Passeriformes; family Dicruridae; genus Machaerirhynchus; species Machaerirhynchus nigripectus. The sequence goes on along the minus strand of VZRQ01006438.1, from coordinate 595,147 downwards.
GAAGAGCCCGACCACAAGTGCGCCCCGCCCGGCCGCGGCCCTCCGCAAGCGGCCACACTGGCGCCGGGGCCGCGCTTCCCGCTTATGGTACTACGCGATACGAAATTAAGTAATGAAAAAATATAAAACGACCCGACGAAATAACAATAAAAGCCGGGGGGGCCCAGGGCTGGTTCCCTGCTGCCTCAGCCCAAGCGCCGCCGGGGCCTCCCCGCCCCGCGCGCCCTGAGGGAGGCGGGGGCCCCGCGGCCCCGGGGGAAGGGAAAGGCCCGAACACCCCAGCCCATCCCAACCCGCCTCGCTCCCAGGAGATCGGTNCTAACGCCTCTCGTCCGCCCCGCCGCCATCACCGCCAGCGCCGCTTCCGCCCCACGAGGCCCCCCCTGCGCGGGCTGCCCCGCGCGCAGCCTGACCCCTCGCCGCTCCCTCCAGCGCTTCCCGCTCCGCGGCGGCTCCCACGGGATTCTCCTCACCCGCAGGGAACGAGCGCTGCCGGACGCCACACGCGGGGCCAGCGCGGAGCGGCGCAGGCAGCGCGGCGGACGAGCGGGCGGCGGAAGAGCCGGCAGGAGCCCCGGGGCGGCGCCGTGCGGTGGCGGATGGAGCTGGTGGCGGGGTGCTACGAGCAGGTGCTGCTGGGGTTCGCCACGCGGCCCGGCCAGGTAACGGGAATGGGGGGGGAGAGGGAAGAAGCACAGAGTCACAGAACGGTTTGGGTTGGAAGGGACCTTAGAGGCCATCTAGTTCCAACCCCTTTCCATGGGCAGGGACACCTTCCAGGAGACCGGCGTGTTCAGAGTCCCATCCAGCCCAGCCTTGAACTGCCCCAGGGAAGTGTGTGAGGGAAATACCCCGCCCGACACTCACCGTCTCGCCTGTCCGCAGCCGCGGTTCCGGGCGCCGCCGGGGCTCTTAAAGCGCGTTGCGGGGGCGGGGCGGCTCTTCCGCAGCCTCTACCGCCAGGCTCGGCCCCCTCGCTGCCCCGGAAGGCTCCCGGGAGCTGCGGGTACTCCGGGCCGCGGGCAGCCACGTGGGTGTGCGCGGCTGCGGTGCGAGGTCGCTCCTCCCGACGTGGCGCTGAGGATGGAGAGCTGCGCGGGGGATGGATGGATGGAAGGCGGTCTGGGGGCTGGGGCCGGGTGTAAGGCGTGTCTCCTGCCGTGATGGAAAACGAGACAATTCGCCTCTCTTGCCCTTGGGATTTATCTCTGTGCAGACACTTTTTCACAGCTTCGTCTAAGCACAACACTGATTACAAGGGGCGGTTTGCACGCTTAAATCCTTTGGACTAATCTCCTAACAGCACATTAACTCAATAAGATCCCATTACGCTTATAGCTAAATATAATTCCTCCCCCCTGTACTTGACGCTGGTGAGGCCACACCTCGAGTGCTGTGTTCAGTTCTGGGCCCCTCCATTCAGAGAAGACATAGAGGTGGTGGAGCAGGTCCAGAGAAAGGCAGTGGAGCTGCTGAAGGGTCTGGAGCACAAGTCCTGTGAGGAGTGACTCAGGGAGCTGGGGCTGTTTAGTCTGAAGAAAAGGAGGCTCAGGGGGGACCTGATCCTTACCACTCTCTACAACTGCCTCTGAAAAGAGGGTGAAGCCAGGTGAGAGTTGGCCTCTTCTCCCAGTCAACAAGCAACAGTGCAAGAGGACATGGCCTCATGCTGTGCCAGGGGGGGTTTAGGTTGGACATTAGGAAGAATTTCTTCACAGAAAGGGTGATTAGACATTGGAATGGGCCGACCAGGAAGGTGATGAAGTCACCATGCCTGGAGGTGTTTGAGGAAACGCTTGACTTGGCACTCAGTGCCATGGTCTGGTTGACAAGGTGATGTTCAGTCATAAGCTGGACATGATGATCTCAGAGGTCTTTTCCAGCCTAATTGAGTCTGTGATTCTGATTTTTACACATATACTTTTTCAGGTTTTACTTTTAAAAAATAAAATTACAGGACAATGAAGTGGAAGCTTACTATGGTAAGGTTGAGAAAGACCTGTTTGTTTTGTGTTTCATTTACAGTCCTGGACAGTCGTCCCTGATTTTACACATCATGCCCACTCTGCCTCATTGTCAGCAGTAGCAGTGAATAACAGATACGTGGTCACTGGGAGCAGAGATGAGACAATCCAAATCTATGACATGAAAAAGAAGATAGAACATGGGGCGCTGCTACAGCACAATGGTAAGGGAGCATTTCTTTGTAAAAAACATTAATGATAAAAAATTGTAGCTGAAAAACGGGTCCTTGCCAGAAGAAGAAAACGGATTTTTTTTCGTAATAAGACTGTAATAGTAGTGGTGTTGCAGCCAGTATGGTGTGATGATACAAACAAGGTAAGCTTTTGAGCACAAAAGTAAAAAAAAAAAGATTTTGGTATTAGCCAACAAATATTGCTGCTGATTTCACGTATTTGTAGTTTTATCTGGTTAAGAAGTTATGACCCACAAATGGCTTATGTGCCATTTTTCTTCTATCAGGACAGTTTATCAAGACCATGCCTACTCCCAGCTACCGTCTTTCCCAGTGTCCTTGTCCTGTCACAAGTGTACATGAGCCACGCAAAAGAGAGAGATTGTGTGTGAGAGCAGCTGCTGCTGCCAGATGAGTTAACCTGGTACATTTCCCACTGTATGTGCTGCCTGAATTACAACTGCAAAGTACATGCCAGAGTCACAAAATAGTTTGGGTCGGAAAGCACCTTTTAAAGGTCATCTAGTCTAACCCCACTGCAGTGAGCAGGGATGCCTTCAACCAGATCAGGTTACTCAGACCCCCAGCCATTTGGCCTTGCATGTTACCAAGGACGGAGTATCAACCACCTTTCTGGGCAACTGTTTCAGTGTATCACTGCTGTCCTTGTAGAAACACTTTTTCCTTACATATAATTTAAATTGAATCTGTATAATCTGAAACATTACCCCTTGTCCTATCACAACAGGCCCTGCTAAAAAGCTTGTCCCTATCTTTCTCATAAGCCCCCTTCAAGTACTGGAAGGTCACAATACGGTCCCCCTGCAGCCTTCTCCCAGCTGAACAATCCCAATTCTTTCAGCCTTTTCTTGCAGGAGAGGTGTTCCATCTCTCTAGTCATCTTCATGGCCCTTCTCTGGACATGCTTCAACAGGTCCACATCATTCTTATGTTGGGGACCTGTTGGAGCTGCATGCAGTGTTCCAGGTGGGGTCTCAGAAGAGCAGAGTAGAGGGACAGAATCCCCTCCCTTGCCCTGCTGCCCACGCTACCTTTGATGCAGCCCAGGACATATTTGGCTTTCTAGGCTGTAAGCACATATTTCTGGGTCATATCCAGCCTCTCATCCATCAGCAAGCCTAAGTCCCTCTTGGCAGAGCTGCCCTTGATCTGTCCTACCCCCAGCCTGTGCTGATACTGGCTTGCACTGTGCTTTGTGGAACTTCGAGGTTCCCATGGCCCACTACTTGAACTTGTCCAAGTCCCTCTGGATAGCATCCCATCCCTCACCACTTACACAGCTTGGTGTTGTCTGCAAACTTGCTGAGGGTGCACCCTTTGTATCATTGGTACAGTCATCAGTTAATGGCTGTCCAGATAAATCCGTTTGGGTCATTTCTAGCTCAGTACTGATTAACCAAAAAGATCCAGGAGTTAGACTGAGCATGGTAGCTGCATTTAACTCATGTATGATAAATCTGGTGCTTATGGGGAAGTAGCATGTGCAGTAAATTCAGCTCTGTGTGAGGAGCAGGGCTTTGATGTGGGAGCATTCCTATCACTGATAGGAGCTCTCTGTCATCTCTGCCATGGTGTTTGTGTACTGCTGTGTCAGAAAACAGACCAGATGGAGTTCAGACGTGTGGGTAAAGGGTGGCTGATAGAGCACATCAGACTGCTGAACATAGCAAGAAAGTTTGAGGGTTTTTTAATAAATACTTAGGAATTAATTTAGATTTTCCCAAGGTTAGGGTAGTAGCTGGCATGCCTTGATGGAAGAAACTTTTCTGTTAAGTTGTACATTCTCTGTTAATTTGTGTAATTCTGTGTGCAACATTGTTAATTGTATTTCTAGGCACCATAACTTGTTTGGAGTTCTATGGTACTGCCCATCTACTGAGTGGGGCTGAAGATGGACTCATTTGTATCTGGAACACAAAGAGATGGGAATGCCTGAAATCCATTAAGGCACATAAGTGAGTTTCTTGAATCTTCATGTACATTTTCATGTCTATTTTCCGTGTAAATAATAGATGTGACTAATGTTTTGTTTTTATCAGGGGACACGTGACATCTCTTTCTATTCATCCTTCTGGGAAATTAGCTTTGTCAGTCGGAACAGATAAAACATTAAGGTGAGTCAAAACTGATGAAGGAATGCTGGGAATCATAATTCACTAACCCTTAATAGGTGTTATAAGCAACAATTCTGTGTTGGGACTAGGCCATGCAACACTGATAAAATATAGTTGTTATCAAATGGTTCAAAGATCCATTGGTTGTCTTTTGAAGTTCTAAGTGCCAGCAATATTTTAAAGTCTCTTAATTGAGTAGTTTCTGCTGTTCATACCTTCTTCTTGTGAACTCTGACTCTTTACAAATCACTTGTAGATGTATAAATATATTTGCATTTTGGAACACAGTTTGCTTAAACTTTTGAAAAATGCCAGGTTTTGTTTAGTGTGATTTTTCACTTGGAGGGTTTCCGTGTTGCTGTAGATACATGTTTTAGAGATATGAAATGCTATTTTAACAGCACAAATTGCTATTGGGCTCCTTTTGGGCTCAGTATTGCAAATGGTGGTTTAGAAAATAAATAAAATAAGTTCAGCATTATAGCGTGCAAGCAATATATGAACTCATCATTTTCTCTTGCATTAAGAAGGCAGAAAATTGCATAGAGAGGCTTAAAAGCTTCCTTTGGGTGCCTCATGTCAGCAGACTGGAGTTCAGTTTCGCTGTGCTGTTTTTAACCAGAATGCATATTACCTGTTGTTGTGTTTCAGAACTTGGAATCTTGTTGAAGGACGATCAGCCTTTATCAAAAACCTGAAGCAAAGTGAGTTTATCAGTCTAAATCCACTAATTAAGTGGAATTTTATAGTTTAATTTTTCGTGTAAAGTTGACTGAACTAATCGAGTCAGTTAATTGCAAACTTTCATGTCTTTTTTACACATGCAGGCAAGCGTATGTAAGCTTATGTCCTTAATAATAATCACTTAGCAAAAGGAAAACATAGTACCACTAAAATAAATACTTTTTTCCCTTCAAATTTGAGATCAGGACATTTAAATAAATATTTTAGTTTGTTTTTTACATGATTCTGATAATTAGAAATAAACACTTAAGAGCATAGCTGTTCTTTCTAGTTTATTTGATTTTTCACTGAATATTTTCTTAAATCTAGGTAGAAAACAGTGTCTAACAGCTTCTAAAGATTCTTACTTTTAGATTCTCTGTATCCATGTGTACAGATGCACACATAATTAAATGGTCCCCTGATGGAGAGAAGTATGTGACCGTGATAAAAAACAAAGTGGATATCTACAGACTTGACACAGCTTCAATCACTGGCACCATTACAACAGAGAAGAGGATTTCTTCACTTAGATTTATTACAGTAAGTACAAAAATGAGAGGTGTTGGGAAATTAACTGGTTTGAAACACATGAAATTAATCACACTTGCATTTCTTTTTTCCCACTCCAAGGATTCTATCCTTGCCATAGCTGGAGATGATGAAATGGTTAGGTTCTACAGCTGTGACTCTCAAAAATGCCTGTGTGAATTCAAAGCTCATGAAAACAGGTATTCTGTATTTGTTTACTATTTAAATATTTATGGCAATGCTGAGTCCTCTCTAATGTTCAATGGCTTGTAATGTTCAGCATATTTTACTTTTGTTTTAGTAAAGAAAGTGAATGTATTTATGTGTTAAATTCCAAACAGGCTTGTTTGCTTTTAGTATGAGCACAAGTACTGTGCTGTCCGTGCATGTTACAAAAACAAAAGGGTATGGAATTATGAACATTACTGTTCTAAATCTGTGAGTGTGTGTGTTTGTGTGTGTGTGCGCTTAACCAGTCTTTACTGACTGACTCTTTAGAATGCTTCAAAAAAACAAACTAGTTTTATTCAATTCAAACAATAGGAGTGTAATCACGTATTCTCTGGTTTTGAATACCAAATACTTGTCCAAATCTTGCTTTGAATTCATCAAAACACAAAAGCATTAGCCATAATGTCATTGATGTGTCTGATAGTATATCCTTTAAAGTATTGAAGAGTTCTGAATTGAATACTAATAAGCCTAGCAAAGGCAAATGTTCCAAATATAAATGACAGCACTCAAAGCAGATGACTGTTCCAGTGTCCTGCCTGTCACTGCAGGGTTTTCTGTGCAAACTGATTTTTTAGACTGTTGCCTATTCATCTTTATTTTCTCTCTGCTTACTGTTCTGAAGTGAACTGCCAGGCTATAATATAAAAATCTATTACTTTTTACAGAATAAAAGATATTTATAGTTTTGAAAGAGAAGGACAGCATGTTATTGTTACTGCATCCAGTGACGGTTACATTAAAATGTGGAATCTGGATCTTGATAAGGTTGGTGTATTAAACTGCTTCTTACATTTAAGAAAAGTGTCAGAGAACCAAAACTGCAGACAGTTCTGTTGTAAGAGTTAATTTTAAATCAATGAGGAAATTTTACTTGAAATCTGGATGTCTTGATCTTCTTCCATGTTATGTTCAGTAGAGATGTATGTGTAAGTACATATATTTATGCACATGTACATTTTTTATTCTTTGTACTTTCTGTTTTTTTAAACAAACTATCAAGTATGATGATATTATGAGATCTCATCTCCACTTTATGTAAAGTCATGCTTCCCATCAGACCTAGCCAGGCTTATGACTATCTAATCAGTTATGTATGTTATGACTATCTAATTAGTTCAGGACTGCTGTGAATTTTTGTAATGTTGATGACTGTTGCTGGTCTTTCAAAAACACGAAGTCCATGGTTTGGGCAGGGGAAGATGATTGTTCATGTTGGGGGAGGAACTTATCCTTTGGAAAAATTCAAATACATGGATGTACTGGATACTTGTATTTCCCGTATTTTCACACAGTTCCAAGTAGCACAGTTCAACAAGGAATCATGTCTTATCTTTAAAATTTCTTGTGTTTATTGTTTCCTCTTAAAATCAGAAGTAGATTTTTAAAATTTATTGCCTAGTTACAAAGGTTCTACTATATTTTATGATAAGTAGGTTGGATTGTTCAAATAATTATTTCTCAACGTATATACACTTCATATCTCAATTTGAATGTTTTTAATGTCACCCACTGCTTGTTTTTATACTCATAAGTGCAGGAGTGATCTCCCTCTTTTCCCTTTACCTTACATTTCTGTTCCCCTTGTAAAGAATTGACAGAGTGATGGAGGAACTCTTTACCTTTCTGTGTAACATTGTATTTATTTTGACCAAATATGAGATTTCCTTTCCCTGCAGGCAAAGCTTTGTATAACTGTGTGGGCTGCTCTGTGCAGCTCTGAGGGGTAGAATACCCTAATACAGTCGTTTCCAGTGGGTTGATGCTGTTAACACTGCACATGTGCTTGTGACACTTTATCCCCTGATATCTGTAATAGAATATTTGTATTCCAAGAGCTGAGTGATACAATTGCCCATCAATGAAGTGAAGGTGGGCAACAAGATGCTTTCTCACTTCAAATACTTCAGCAAATGTAAACAGAAATAAAATAAGGTTTAAATAATCCTCTTTTATGTTTTCTTCAGATTAAAGATGGGCCATCTTTACTGTGTGAAGTCAATACCAAAGCTAGGCTGACATGTCTTGCAGTGTGGCTTGACCAAGCTTCAGAAATGAAAGAAAACTCTGATAAAACTGCAACATCATCTCAAGGTAACAGAACTGTTTGTATTTTGGATTGTTAATGTGACTGTGAAATGGAATACACCAAGTGGGAGGTTTCTACTATATCCATTGGAAAACGTTCTGGTATTTTGAAGAACTGGGGACATGACGCTGGCAAGTGATACAGGTACACTTACCAATCTCATAGTGTCTCAAGCCCATATGTCTGTTGGAGAACATAAGCCTCTTTTCACTTTTATTAAAGTTTTCCTTCTGTTTACTGGAATCACATACTGAGGAAGCCACTGCTAAGCTTTTGAGACAGATAAGAAAACAAGAGTTGGTAGAACTGCATGTCTTGTTTTCCTACAAACGAAATTAGGTCTGAGGCCATTGAAGCTGAGCAAACTTATGATGTCTAGCTCAGATTTGTTTGGGTTTTCTGCTGTTGTTTTTCCTGTATTGTAATCTATTTACATACTTGATCTTTATTTCACAGGCAAAACTAGCATAAATGGCACTTTCCACTGTAAAATAAAAAGCTCTTTTATAACCCTTTTTTTAAAATTAGATACTAGTAAGTCTCTGTGCCATTTAGACTACAAAGACTGGACATAAAGGTCAGTGTGAATAATTCCTTGCTTTTTTTCAGAAACAGAAGATGAAAAATCATCAATAACCAAGACAAACAAAGATTTTTGGACTAATAAAAGGGTTAAAACAGCAAAAAGAAAGAGAAAAATTATTCTAGGGGAACAAAAGTTGGAAGCTCCAGTGCAAAAGAAGAAAAAGAAACAGAACAGCTCAGCATGAAGGCAGCTACTTTCTCTCCTGTATAAAAAATAAATGCTGGTGTTGCCCTAGTTTTTATAAGAATGTAAACCCTAACAGGACATATACCTCTGACCCGATGTGTTGTTTAAAAGTAATTAATGTTCTTACCCTAATAAATTGATCATTCTGGGAACTTTCTGTAAGTGAACAAAACAAAAATAAATTCATAATATGTAATACTTATATTTTTCTATTAATGATACCATACACTTTTTAACTGGCTCTGAAAAAGACAGCTAAAATAATAAAAATAGCTGCATCTGTCTCAGTTACATTTTTGTCTCACTTAAAAGCATATTAAAAACATGTACACTTTTTCATTTTAGTTTTGAAAATGTTACTGTTCATTTGACTCAAGATATGATCTGCCTTTGTTCTGCATTTCTTTTCCTACTGTAAGAAAGAACATGTTAAAATTACTTAAAATATGATGATCACATTCCATTCATACACTCAGGGAAAACTGTAATTTCTAGTTCTTGACATATAGACTTTATAAGCACAATGTTCAGCTTTTTTACTGTGTTCATACTTAAATATATTTAAGTTTTTAAAAAATCTTTGCACCATGGTTCACATGACTGAAACATTTTGTTCAGAATATGATACATAATTTTAGGTGGAAGAGTTTCTATCAGTAAGGTTTTACCTTTTCTTCCCCCTTCCCACTGTATTTTTTCAAGTCCTTGAGCTGAGCCATGCTGTTAAAAAAGAATTAGATAACATTTGAAATGTTTGCCATGCTGATAAAATGTCACCTATCTGTTTTGTCTGCACTTAAACAAAAAGCGAATTCCTGACCTTCTCAGTCAGTGGGAACAGGAATTTATCCTAAGCCTTATTACAAATATACAGTGGGAAAAACAAAATTGAGCTGGCGAGAACAAGGTCATCAAGCTGTACTGAGCTGTTTCCTTTCTTTATTTTAAGGCATGTTAGTGTTTTCTGCACTACTGGAGTCATCATTACTATTTCTGTTTTCAAAGAGTAATTGGAATTATGCTTTATTCCTATTCACTTCATCTGTTCCTCCTTATTTGTGTAGCAAGAGAAAAGGTAGAGAAAATCAGAAAAAAGATTGAACTAAATCTGGAAAAAGGAATGCAGGCTGGTTTAGGGATATAAAATAGGATGTAACTCCCATTCAGCTCTATGCTCTGACACGGAAACAAAGTGAACATCATCAGTGCTGTTACAGAATTGTTCATGTGGCAGTAGCAGTATTCTCTTGGATGTCCATATTTACCTTCTGTACCTGTTACCCTTATTTAGATAAATGATCAGAGCCCCTTGTTTGGATATTCGATATAGTTGATTTCTGCAAGCTCAGTTTAATTCAACACTAAAGGGATTAAGTTTGAGCTCATGCAGCTTCCAATTTTAATGATACCCTAAATGCTTGTGTTCACAAACACATGCAAATAATATAGGACTTCAAATGGTTTGTTGACTTGACAGAAAGGTGCCAAAACAGATTTTTAATTCATAAGGCTTCCACAGTAAATGTAAGACTTAAAAAATATAAGCCTAAATAAGGGAATTGTGTACAGTGTTTTCATTTGTAAAGTGTTATATCTATTTGATAGTGCTTATGTCCTTGACAAAATGTCTGCCACTACTAAACCAGTTTTTATTGTTTGAATTTTTAAATACATGAGCTCATGGACACAGTACTCACAATTGCAGAAGCAGGCTTGCAGAAGCACCAGGGAAAAAATCTACTCTGCAAATAATTTTAAGAATTAAAAAGCAAAATTTCCACATAATTTGGGTTCTAAAGTTTGGAATTAGAAGTAAATATTAGACATTTGTAAAAATCCAAACTCCCTGTGTAGTAACAAAGAATTATGCATCTCATGAGACTCAGAACAATTTATGAACTGGAGACAAAGAGCAGTCCTTAGGAGAAAACCCGTATTTTTTATAGCTTGAGTGAATACTCTACTACTAATGAGTACTTGGCAGTTTGTTTTTGTTGTTGTATCTTTGTGTACATCTTCCTCTTTAGCACATTTTCCATTCTAGTTTTCAAGGAACTGCTTAGAATGGTAGAGGGGAGGCAGCAGTGCAGAGAGAGGAGATGTCAGCGGTGAGAAAGCTGTCCCGGTCAGAAGGGGTGGGAGTGCATGATACTGGGAGAGTAGATGGAGCCATAGCTGCAAGAAACAACTGCTCAGTGAGCAGCATCTCAGCTGAGCCCCAGGTGAATTCAACAGCTCCAGCAGCTGTGGATTTCTTCCAGTTTTCCTGCCTCCTCTCTTGAGGAATCCCTGTGCTGGATCACAAAGCAGAGCCCAGTAAAGCTTGAACCTCATAGCTATTACACAGCTTGAATTGAAAAGGAAACCCCATTCAGTATAGCTTAAATATGTGTTGGTTGTGGCACTTTGCACGGGGGGAGGAGATTCCCATTTAAACCACTTAGGCCAAAAAGGAATTAAACTGCTCCCCACTTTCTGACCATTAGGCTAGTTCATAAAGATGGGAAAATTTGAAATGCAGCTACGGAAAGCTGCGTTTTGCAGAAAGTACGGGCCTCTCATGTTTTTATGCCTTTTATTATGGAGATGAATTGAAGCCCCCCAGTTCAGGGATCTGGCTACAGGAGTACTTTTTTATATGGTCAAATGTCCATGGGAGGTAAGTGCATGGACAACTGAGTAAAACCATGGAGGACCATTTACTTGAATAAAGTCCGTTTCAGCACTCGGAAAAGAGAAAGTTTAGCCTTGTAGGCAGATATAAACATCTCTATATTTTTCCAGAATAAAAAAAAAAAGGCAAAACTTTTTCTTTTATAAGATGTTTTCCATCTCCCCGTGTTGCCTAACTTCTACAGCAGAAGACTCCTTTTTCTGTTGCACTAGCCTGTAATTTAGAGGTCCTGGAAATCCTCTACATCTTCCATAAAGAGCTATACCGAAATTACTGATCAAAGCTAGAAGCAACCTGTAGGCTGCCCAGAGTTGTAACTTACGCTACAGAAAAACCCAACCCCATATTCTCAGCTGTACCACGTAACCCCACTTCTGGATCAGGACCGGGATGGATTGGGAGCACACGACTGCAGTCCTGCGGGAGCTTTGCCCCTCACTGAACATGAGCACAAAACTTGGTCTGTACTGAGTCATCTATAGGCGCCAGGGCTCGCTCGGGCATCCTCGACACCCGCCGTGCCGGGGTATCCCCGGGAGCTCTGCAAGTAGGTGGGAAGGCACCAGCGCCTCCTCCTCCGCAACTCCGGGCTGCGGGGCGCACCCCGCCCTGCCTCTTGGGTGGGTTTTCGGTTGAATTTCGTGCTTGGGTTTTTCTTCCCTTCTCTCAGAACAGGCGGAAAAAGGAAGCTTTGGGCGGTACGTGTCTCTCTCACCTCCCCTTCCGCCGCCTGCTCCGCCCCGGTTGCTGCGGAGCGGGGCCGCCGCGCAGGTGAGACCCGGCAGTGTCGCTGTGTCCCCGGGGCTGCCTTCCCAACAAAGCCGGTTTCATCTTCTGGGCTCTCTTCAGGGCTTAGGCTTTAGGCAGACCCTGCTCGTGGAAAAGCCCGCCACGGCAAAATGCTTTGCTTTTTTTTTCCCCTCCCCTGAAAAGGGTTAAGAGGTGCTGATCCTCACCCCAATTTTCTCTTCCAGTTTTCGGCATGGCAGTGGACTGGCTCGGCTTTGGCTACGCCGCCCTGGTGGCATCAGGAGGGATCATTGGCTATGCAAAAGCAGGTAGGAGCCCGAAAGGTGCTTCTATCTCCCCCGCTCTCCACCCCCACCCCCCAGTCCCTTCTCCCTCTCCCCAACAACTTGGTGGGAGCTGGGCAGCTTTTTACGAAAGCCCCCTATCTCGAAGTTGACCCAGATGTAAATGTTATCGGTTTGTGCCATGTGCTGATAACTTGCTGCTGTTGGGGTGTGGTGGATTTTGAGTTGAGCTGGTGCTTTGGGCTGATAAGGCCATAATCTGCTTTCTGGTGGATGCTGATATCTGCACTGTGCTCTTTGGGTGAACTGTTGTAAGTTTGCTTCAGAAAGGCTTTTTCCCTGCTGTTTAAAATACAAGCATTCTATAAGTGTTCTGTATCTACAAATGACATAAATCACCATTTTTCCCCCTTAAGAGATTTATTCCCATTTTAATCTTTGATGATAACAGTATAGTGCAAGCTGCAGAAAGCTTTCAGAGCAATCTTTTCTCCAAGTAGAGCTGAACAGTGCAAATCAGTCCTTAAACTTGTTCCTCTTCTGGGCTCTGCATCATAAGCTTACCCTCTGACCTACTGCTTTCATTTCCTGGCCTTTTTCTGAGTTAGCCCTCCTGCAGACAGAACTGTGGATTCATTCCTGCTGCAACACTGTCTCTTCCAGCTTTGAAAATCGCTAAACCGTCTTAGTTTTTATGATAGGAAGGGGCATTGCTGAAGTCAGTAAGATTCTTACCAGTGCATTTGACTACATAGATGCTAGTGCCCATTCCAGTCTGTTTTCCATTGGCTTGATTTATCCTTTGGGTTGTGAGTGGAGTTTAGGACAGAAGGGACAATACTGAGAACTTAAGTAACTAAATGAGTCTGTATTTTTCTGAGGCCATTATGAAAGGATAGGTGTCTTTCAAGCCTCTGGAATCCGATTGGGAGGATATGGTTATGCTCAGGCAAGGGAATCCAGGTCACAGGATTTTTGAAGGGGGAACAGAAACTCATATAGTGACTGGTAGAGAGAAAAAAAAAACATACAAAGGAGCTATTGTATCCTTACTAATTACTTGGAGAAACCAAAAGAAAATGGAACTTTCATGCATAGAGCTGAGTTGGTGATCTGTTCTTCTGCAACAAGGTCTATTTACCCACACAGACAGGGGGCAGTAGTAGGTGCATTTGGAAGAATATGAGAACGTGGCAATCAGAGTGGGTGAGTGAGTGAGTGAGTGAGTGAGTGAGTGAGTGAGTGAGTGAGTGATAAATTTTTCTGTCTTCATTTAGCAAGTTCTCTGGGTCCCTGTGTTTTGAGACATAGGAACTTCTTCAGCCAGAGGTGTGATGTGTTTGTCCTAGTAAGTGTATGTGTCAGAGCTGCTTAAACAGTGCCTTGAGGTAAAATTCAAGGATATGATGGATGTTTCTTGCCTCACAGGCTTGTGGAAAGCATTGTAGCTACCACAAATTTGTTGCTAACCCATATTCTGTGCAAAGCAGCCACTTACTAGAGAGTGCATCTTTTTCCTTGCATATGTACAAGTAGATCAGGTGTTTTCTGTCATCTTTGTCCCTTCTTTTTATACCAAAAGCAGAATATAAAGCAATACTACAGCAACCTTGTTGATGACTGAAAAATTATTACTTTCTGGAAGCAATATGCAGTCCTTCTGTAACATTGAGAGGAGATCTTTATCATCTTAGCTTTTCTATCTCAAGTCTTTGAAAGGTGACCTCAGAATGGAATATGTAAAGAACCACCTTCAGTAACATTAGCCTTATAGAGGGCATTCACCACTCACAGTGGTCATGCCACTTCATTACTTGATATATTCTATAAATCACCAATTTAGATGTGGTATTCTTTATTTTATGTTAGTTTGGGATTATCTGCATCATGCATTATCTCTACTGAGGACTTGATTCAAAGTTTAGGTGGGTCCAGGGAACCTTCTTCCAAAGTCTGTAGTTACCTTTGGATCAAATCTCAGGTGTACTTAGGAGATATGACCTCTCTTGTTCAACTCTGCCCTTCTCCTTGGCAACTCTTTGAATGCCTTCCTGCCCAATTCCACCCACATGTCTTTTTTTTCTTATCTTAAATCCTTACAATTTAATCCATCTACTTTACTGGCTCTCAAGAAATTTTCGTAATACTGTTTTGAAGCAACATGCTTCAGTTTGTGCACGGAAAACACCAATCCTTTTGTATTTCTCACTATTCTTTCAATCATAAATGTATTAATGGCTTTTCTGTTAGAGAACTAAATACTAATGCTATATGTATCTTATGCAAGAGTAATTGAAGTGTTTCTTGGTGCTGATCGGCATGGTCTCAATACCTTAAAAAACCCCTTCTCTAATCGTTATAACAATGAATGATGAATGCCCATCATTTTTTTTTTCATTATTGTTGGTGTTTTACAAAACAGGTAAGCTGCTCACCAAGTTAATTTTTAAGTTTCTAATAAATGCATTATGTTCTACTTATTCAGGTAGTGTTCCATCACTAGCTGCTGGCCTTTTCTTTGGGGGTTTGGCTGGACTGGGTGCTTATCAGGTCTCACAGAATCCACATAACGTTTGGGTTTCTCTGAGTAAGTAATTTTAAATTTTATTTAGAAAAGATTATATTTACTCTATATATTTAAAATGAGTACCTAAAAGTCTTTGCAGAAGAGTTAAACATGGGTGGTGTTACAAATCTAATTTCAATTCTGTCTAAACTTTGCTGAACTGATGGCTGCCAACATGCATACTGTTGCGTTTGAAGGATCATAGTGCAAGGGAAGTGCTAATAAATGGATTTCTGACCTCTGTGTACCCTCTTTTTGGCTGGATCCTCCTACGCTGAGCATCCCGCAGGAGGCTGGAACATTTTGGGAAGTGGGATTCCCCTTCGGACTGACCATACTGCTAGCAGACTATTTTATTATCACAGAAAATGGCAGAGATTGTGACTGGCTTATTTTTATATATGACAAATATGTGGAATTACAAAGGTGTTGATGCCTGGGGAGGTTTAAGAGAGAAGCAAGCTTCAGTAATGCTGTTTCTTTCTTCTCAGAATTGGAGCTTCCCTCCCACCCGATTTGAGAAGGTAACTGTGGAGAGTTACTGCTTAGTGAGTGTTTACAGAGCCACCACTGACTACAGCATTTTTTCATTGAAGCAGTGACATAGCATCTGGCTCTTTGGTGTGTGAAAGTCAGAAGTGAAAGGGGAAGGCACAGCATTTCCACCACTTCATCTTTGTTTACAGGCAGTTTACTTCCACATCTCCTGGACAGGACAAAAGCTGTGTGTGGTCAGCCTTAATACCTGGAATACACTGCAAATACAGCAAGCGTAAGAAGTGTGAGGTCAAGTGTTTTCCCAATACAAGAGACAGATACATTTCTGTAACTCAGTAGCATATGGAGTCTTTTCCTCCTTCTCAGGCTTTAAAGTTTCTGCAGAAGATGTGTTCTACTGCTGTTTGAAACAAAACTCCATTCTGTGTTAGACTGTGCTCCCAGTCTCCTACATATCTCCTTACATGAGATTAGAAGACATCAGTGACAATATTTAGGCTGGTGTTAGGGAGGAAGGATGCCATGGCTAGGACTGAAGATGAACTGGATCCTGCAGGACCAGTCATCACATGGAAGCAATGGTAAGAGGATAAAAGAGTTGTTGGAACAACATGTTGTGTGTAGCTGTTACCACTGGGTAGCAGATGCATACTAAGGCTAAGGATTTCATCAGTGTATGTTCTCCTTACAGTTTTTTTAGCAATCAGTCCTTATTTGAGATAACATGTTCCAGGGACCATCCTTTCTGTTTTACTGAGTCAGTGAAACTACCTGGCTCCTGTCTCTATGTCAAGTGGTCAGGGACAATAGCTTTAGCTCTCACCTTGGTAATGCTTAGTACACTTCCATTTTGAAGTCTTTTGAAAACATAACTTAGCTGACTCTCAGAACGTTACTACAAGTTAGACATGAAAATGCTCCCTCCCTTTTTTGAGGAGTGGGGGAAGTATGTGCACAAGTGATTTCCCTGTGTGGGGAAGGAGTGAGTTCCAGAGCAGTGTATCAAATTATTTCCAGTCTCGAAAAGAGCGCATTTTGAAAAACAAATTTGAGGAATATGTGCAGAAGCGTATGGAGTGCACCGTCTGCTCGAACTTGATGTAGAATACTTACTCTTTACAAACCGAGGCATTTTAAAATTTACACAATTTATTGACACTCTTAGTC
This sequence comes from Machaerirhynchus nigripectus, assembly GCA_013397975.1. NCBI lineage: Eukaryota > Metazoa > Chordata > Aves > Passeriformes > Dicruridae > Machaerirhynchus > Machaerirhynchus nigripectus. The sequence goes on along the minus strand of VZRQ01006438.1, from coordinate 578,530 downwards.
CATCAAGTGAAGTAATCCTGCTTCGCTTTTCAATTGATGCTGTTACTTCTCTCTGTTACTTTTTCATTCTGTTATGTCTCTCCCATACACACATCTCTGCTGATGGGACTGTACAATCTCTCTTTTAAGTTACATCTGGAGCACTGACTGCCGTCATGGGAACAAGATTTTACAACTCCAGAAAATTCATGCCTGCAGGGCTAATTGCTGGTGTCAGGTACAATACACAATACTTTTTTTTAACCTCGTGTGTGTGATTTCTTATTCGCTTAATTAAACTGAGATGGAGTGAATCATACTTTGTGTATCTTTTTTGTTCCTGTGCACCCCTTACATGAAGTATTTGAAAATGAATTGACAATTTGTTGTTATTATTGTTTAATTATATGGTTTTTCCCCTTATGCAGTTTGCTAATGGTTGGAAGATTAGCACTGAAGATGTTGGAAAAGCCCCAGGATAAGTAACTGTTAATTTTACATCTTAATATTTGGAAAAAGAAACCTGATAATGAAGTTGCATGAATGCAGAAGTGAGAAGATGGAAAAATTTTCTGTATCAAGACATTTTTTCTCTTTTTTATGTAAGGGGGAGTAGAATGATGTGACAGATAATTTATACACAAGGTGCCATTTGTTCCAATGATCAGGTAGAGCTGTTTGTGTATAGAGAGAAATGGGTCCTGGGTCTGATTTTTCCAGACATGTTTCAATGTATTTTAACACTTCCATGTTTTTATATTCCAAAATATACTGCTGACATGTATGAAGCACAGAGAATCTGTAATTAAGAAAATATCTACAAAGAGGCATCAGGAGTAAGTGGCTAAATACAACAGTGTTTCTCAGACCTTTTATACTGAATATTAGAGTGTGCTTTACCTATTGCATTCTGAGTTGATATACCATGTCTTTATAATGTCAAACAGATCTTGCCTTTTTATTGTGAAATGATGCTAAAATGATGCTTTTCTATAAGTAAAATCTGTTACAAACCTGTATTTGGCATGGTTTTTTGTATAATTTGTGTTTGAGGACGGGGGTATTTTTTTTCACCTTGTTTTCTCAGTGGAGGTCTTTGCAGTGGACTGTTAGTATCCAAGTGCTGTCTTTCAGTGATATTTAAAAATCACTTTATAAATGGAGGGACAGAAGATTAAATTACGGCCCTTCATTAACACTGCATTAAAAAGTTGGTTGACAGGGACTTACCCCATGGATTAATTGAGATTTGTGCTAGGCTAAATGAACAGTTGAACATGATCTAGACTGTATAACTGGAATAAAATACCCTAACACTATGTAATTCTGATCTTACAGGCTTATTTGACAATAGAATGTATCAGCATTTTATTTTTATCTCTTAGGAGAGTGGCTGTGCCTCTTCAAATCTGTCATTATTAGGAAACCCTAGAGTCAAGAGGGTTCCTTGTTCTGCTGTGATGCCTGAGGACTGAAGTGTGGAAAAGGCATCAGTGGTGCTTTTGTTGTCACTCCAACCTTCACTGCTTTTCCTGCACTGAGTCTTGCAGCTCTATGAGTGCAGGCACAGCTAACATGGGCTTAGCAATCTGATGGAAGGGAGAGGCAAGAAATGTGTGAAAGAAAATCCTTTATCAGCTTATTCTTTAGTGATACATGATTATTGATAAATTAGGATTCTTAAAGTGTGTACCTTGATTTTAAAGTGATATTTTAAGTAGTGACTACTTAAGATTTTACTTTGGGACCTTTATACTGCTGATTATATCAGAAGCTTGTCAACTGCTTAACATGATCATGGCAAAGCAGGTTTAAATTAACTTACATCTTACACACTTTCCATTTTGTAGTCCTTAAAGGAATTTGTAAAAATTGCCTCAAACTGCACAAAGCAAATACCGAATTACATAACTGCTCCATTTTGTTGGTCACTTCAACACTTGTATTTCCTTTTCTGGAAATGGCATTTAGTCCTATTGAGTCAGAGTGACTTTTCTACTGTTGTGAATCATTGGTCACCCATGTGGTAGCAGAAGGGAAGCTGCTGTAGTAGAAATAAGTAATTACAAGCACATCTGTAGATGATGGGCCAGTTGTGCTGTCTATTACCAGTTCTCTTAGCAAAAGTTATAAAATTAATTCCAGGTTTTTGAATATATTTCATATTGTAACCTCTCTTGTTTCCAGTCATTTAATCTGTAAATAGCCTGATCTGTACAGGATGAATGTGCAGGGAGCAACACTAAAAACATGTTAGAGCACGTCTGAAATTCTAGTCTCAGTTAAATCATAGTTTCTTTTGACCATACTTTAAGAAAAATCTAACAGAAGTTTTGTAATTACCTTTTTATGTTTTTAAATCACCCCGTGTAATTGAATAGAAAATCCCATCACTGATACAGAATTTTCTAGAGCCATTCAAGAATTAAAGACATGAATATCCTTTCTCCAGACTGTTCCTGCTTCTAGTCTGACTGTTAGCTAATTCTAAAAGATTTCTTTCTGGGTTTTTTTTTTTTCCACTGAGAGTGGTCTCTATGTAAATTGAGATAATTACTTTTGTATTAAATCCACTGTGGCTATGCCATGACTTGAATGAAGCTTCATGTTATGAGTCAGCTTGTACATGGATTTTGGAAAGAGTGATTTAGTTATTTTTGGGAAATGAACTGCTAAAATAACTCTTAAATTAAGGCTGTTCTGTTCAAAGCACACTCTGAAAATAAAAATATTAGTTTAATATTTCTTACACTTTCAGCTGTCAGCACAAGCTGAAATGAATACTGATTTTTTTTAAAGGGTCCAAGAACAGGACACTAGTTTTACTATACACATACTGAGTCACCAGGATTCAACAACAAAGAGTTTATTAAGCATCCAGAACATTACAGAATTGAGAGAAAAGAAGAATTTGAGTTGTCAAATCCTCGTTTCCTAGAGTAAAGGCCCAGGTCCTCTATTCCACACCTTCTTGCCTGATAGAAGCTGGGTGGTAAGAGGAGATGTCAGGTATTTTACCCCTCTCTTGAGTGGCTTGCTCAGGACCAGAGGAGGGGATTTCCTATTCACTTTGTTAGGTAAGTGATCTCTTGAAAGTAGGAGTTTGCCCTGAATTTTGTAAGGGGGACGTATAAGCCTATCTTTGTAATAGCAGTTGCTTACCTTAAGTCCTGAAAAGCGAGAGATGTTGGACTCCCTTCAATTCCTGCCCTGGATGGGTTCAGGTTCCCTTGCCAGGGAAGGGCTCCTTGCCTCAGGCCGTGGGATATCCTGCAGGGAGAATGTTGCCAGGGGAAGACACACCACAGCCGAGAAGAGATTGCAGAGTTCCTGGGATCTGTGGGAAAAGCATGAACTAGTTTTTAAGTCTTCTTTTAAAGCTAAATAGTAACTGGCAAAAAGGCAGAAACATCATGAAGCTGTGCAATGGAACCCAGATTCCTCTCTGCCCAGAGTGGAAAATCCATGGGACAACCTAGATTTTACCTGTATGTTTACTTCTGGCTAACTCTAGGGTCTCCAATTCAGGATTGTGGTGCCCCAATTGCTGACACTGAGGCAGCATCACGTACATCATCACAGGTTTGGAATGTTACAGAACACCCAATTAAGTGAAAATGTGAGCAAATATTTTGGGAGGAGAGTCAAAATTCTGGACAAATGAGTTCCTCAGTTATGGCTTAGTCTTTACAGGTGCAACCCTGAGACCTCTAGCACAGCGATAATATGCTTAGGCTCAATTGCACCACTGTGTTCAGGTTACTCACACATTGATAGATGTCACACTCTAAGCTGTTCTTCCAATTAATGTGACATTTGCAGGTAGCAAAAATCTCTTCAATTTAGTACAAATGTGTAGTACAGTGTAAGAATTCAGGTAATGTTACACTAGTACTAGTACAGGCAACTGTCTTTCACAAACCAGCAAAGGAGAATGAGAGGAGGATGAAAGATGTTTCAAGTGGAATGGTTTAAAAGGGAAGTAGTCGTGTGCTGTCCTACTTTATGCCTTACTCTAAGAATATGGTACAAGGCTGTTTTAATGCAAAGCGAGTTCCCTAACTCTTGTTCTGCTGCAGGCTTTGAAAGTGCAATTTGCCATGTCCCAGTTCTGTCAGTCATTGTGCTGGGAGCTGTTGGCACTCTGTCATCACCAGCTGAGGGTCAGTCTGTGCTGAAACTAATATGGCCTGAAGTATTACACAATTATCCTTTTGTGGTGTTAAAATTGCTGGCTTCTTGGCATTATAGTCATGCTTTCTGACTGCACAGCTTAATCACCTGGAAAAATGGGAGGGGAAAAAAAGGTCAGGAGAACCTCCAGGTAATGACAGGAGGAGGAAAGTCTTTGTTTCTCCAGAATCCCTACAAGTAAAAATGGAAAAATGTTGTGTCAGTAATTGCACAGAGGCATCTGCCCTTATCTCCTCTCCTGCTTCCTTGAAATGCCATGATGGAACAGATCAAAGTGCTTGTGCTTTTATGCAGTATCCCCAGCTCAGTCCAGTGCACAAGTGACTTTGGGTGTTCCCTTTAGTCTTTTTGTGCTTCTCTTCTGAACTGTGAAATGGAGATAATGTTTTCTGTATCCCTTCCCTGTCTGTCTTTTACATTGCTGTCTTACACAGTGTGTGGCATAAAATTTTCCCTGCCCCAGGAGCAGGAATTGGTAGCTGGAATTGATACTGGTTTATTGCTGGTAGTTCATACAGTGTTTTGAAACTCTTTTAGAAAAACCCTAAGGAGAAAAAATATGGTACAACAAAAGTCTATTTCCCTTATTTAATGAAATGTTAGCATTTGCTGATATATTGCTATCAGATTTTGAGATCCTGTCCTGCAAGCACGGTAACTAAGTGGGATTGAGCTTTAGTACTAATACTTAGAATCACAGAATATTCTCAGTTGGAGGGGACCCATTGAGGATCATTGAGTACAACTCCTGACTCCACACAGAGCAACCTAAAAATGAAAGTATGTATCTAAGATCACTGTACAAGTGCTTATTGAACAGCAACAGGTTTGGGACCATCACTGCTTCCCTGAGATCTTGTTCCAATGCTTGGCCACCCCCTCAATGAAGAACAATCTCTCTCCCTCCTCTTCTNTTCCTTTTTCTTTTTTTACCCTTTCCCCCCCTTTTTGTAATTTTTCCCTTTTCTCCTTGGTGTTTGTTTCGGTTTTGTTGTTGGGGTGGTTTTTTTTCCTGGTTTTCTTTTTCCCTTTTCCCCCCCTTGTTTGTTTGTTAGTCGGTGGCTGTCTGTGCTGGGAATGTTGAGATTTTGGAAGGCTTTTCAGCGCGCGGAGCCGGGAGAGGGCGGCAGCGCGGCTCCGATGCGGCCGCTGTCAGCCGGGGGAGAAAGACACCCCACCCACCCCGCGACATGGAGACAAGGATAAATAACAATCAGCCTGCTTCCAGTTTAGGGTTTGCCCACTTGTCGCTGTCCGACCTGGAACACTAAATGCTGGAACACAAAGTGCTTGGCTCTCTCAGCTGAATAGGTCTTTAGCTTCTTTATTACCTTTGCGCTGGCCTGAGGCATGAAAGGAAATGATCCTGGGGCAAAAGGCGTTTCTCACCAAGCATACTGTGCAATCCAATGGTCGTGCTGCTAAGGAGCTGATAGTAATCGCGTGAAGAATGAAAATAAAACGCTTATGCCACTCTTCTTACACCCTCTGAAGGAAATCACTTATCTGTATTGGAAGATGAGCCCAGTCCTTCCCACCTATTTACAGCAAAAAGCCAAAATCTGCAAGTTCTCAGCCTGACTCACAAGCAGAGGGGATTTAGCACGATAGGCCTCCTCTAAACACTTTTAGAAAAAACATAAACCTTATAGTTTTGTAAGATGTTGGAATAATTATGTATGTAATGAGGGAGAGGGCGTTGGCTAAGTTTCTTTGGATACGTGCTCTTTCAGCAGTGTTATAACAATAGAAAATGGTTGGGATCAAATTATGTGCTGTTACCTGAAGGCACCCCACCAGTAGGAGAGTTATTGGATATGCTGAAATTCCTTCTGACCCCTCTATTCCTCAATAAACCTGCACGCAACTTCCTCTGGGGATGGGCCAAGTATTGCTCCATTAGTATGCAGCACCACAGTCAGCAGGGCAGGAAAATACACACCAGGAGGAGAGAAAATAGATGCAAAGCAGTAGGAACAAAGTAAATGCTTTTAAATTCTGGACAGAAATTTCCCTTCACTGAGATTCCTGCAGGTCTGTGGTGTCATGACAAGACATAGAATATTCTGAGGTGACAGGAAGGTTGGTCCACTTACTCGGGTTCTGTTTCTGTTAAGAAATGAAGCCTAGACTGGGAGGCAGGGAAAATTTATTATGATGGGGGTAGGCGCCCAAAAATCATGACAATGGACACGGAGTGACAATCCTAAAATCTTCGGAAAGTATTCTAATCCATAAAGCTGTTGTGAAAATGATCATTCTGGTTCTCTGTGTGGTTATGTATCCCTGGTGTTTAGCAGTGTGCTAGATGCTCCACTCTGCATCGTTTGTCCTATATCCAGCAATATCTTCAGTTCCCAGACACTACCTCACCTGGCAACCCTGCAGCATTTACATCAGCTTAGGGCCTGTTGCCAGATTTTCTCCTTCATGTCCCACTACTGTCTCATCCCTGCCAAAAAATAAGGACACCGTGTTCAACCTATGCCTATAAATATCATCTCTATGAATTTATTTTTATACAAATTTATGGAAAGGACAGTAGGTTGTTTAGCAGCCAGTTTCTCAGGCAGCACAGAGTCTCTGACCAACACAGACCCATCTTCAGCTATATCCTCCTCATGGCCAGGTGTGCAATTAACACACACATTCGTGCTTCTTCACAGAAACAGACAGTACCATGATTGCACAGGAGTTTTATTTCTACTTTTTAAAAGCATTTTGTTTGCTTATCTATGGTTTTGGTATTTATCAGTGGTAAATACCATATAACAGTGATAAAAACAAAAAAACAAATACCAGTTTCTTGTATATCCTATTCCCATACTGTCAAGCACGCAAATATTCCCAATATTAAAAGGCATTATGACTTTCTGAGACAGAGGTGGCAGCAGCCTGCAATTATTCATGTTCCTCTTAGCTGTCAACCATTAGACTACCAGCTTCTTTAGGGAATGGTGTGTTGCATGGAGGGAGTAAAGATCCACAGATTTTGTTATGACATATTTGATTTATAGAATATATCCCACAGGATGCCCTCCAATATCAGGACTTTCCTTGAGAGTATTCCTTTCAGGAGGGAATTAACTGCATGGTGTCACCTATAGACCCTCTGCTTGCTTTAGTCAGGACTCTCCATAACAATGCACCAAAAGACGTGCTAAAAGATGATGGTAACATGAATTCAAATCCTCCCTTATCAACCACGAACAGAGCGGTGATGCATATGCCTAAAACGCAGCAGCAGCAAAGAAAAAAGAGTTAACTGTTTAAAAAACCGCGTTAAGTGAGACCTAATTAGCGCTAATCTCAATTTCTCTCTCTCCCTCTTTTTTTTTTTTTTTTCCCCCGGAGCAGTAAGTGTACACAGAAGAGGAGGTTTCGAGGGAGGAAGGGTAAGAGGGGTCAGTCTACTGTTAATTGCATCTTGTTTAGCTGGGTCACTGCAGTTGACCTCATTCAAATCTGTGTTGGGTTGACCCTGGCTGGATGTCAGATGCCCACCGAAGCCGTTCTTATCACTCCCTTTTCAGCTGCACAGGGGAGAGAAAATATAACAAAAGGATTTAAGGAGAGATCACTCACCAATTAAGGTCATGAGCAGAACAGATTCAACGCAGGGAAAATTGATTTGATTCATTACCAATCAAATCAGAGTAGAATAGTGAGAAGTGAAACTAAATCCTAAAAACACCTTTCAACTTCACTCCTGATTTTGTCCACCTCCTCCCCGCAGTGGCCCAGGTGGATGTGGAATGGGGTTTAAGGTCAGTTTATTATACATTGTCTCTGCTGCTCCCTCCTCCTCAGGAAGAGGACTCCTCATGCTCATTCCCTGCTCCAGCGTGGGGTCTCTCCCACAGGTGATGGACTTCCATGAACTTCTGCAACGTGAGTCCTTCTCATGGACTGCAGTTCTTCATTAACTCCTCCAGCATGGGTCCCTTCCACAGGGTGCAGTCCTTTAGGAGCAGCCTGCTCCAGCAGGGGTCCCCTGTGAGGTCACAGGTCCTGACAGCAAACCTGCTCCAGGGTGTGCTCCTCTCTCCATGGGTCCCTAGGTCCTGCCAGGAGCCTGTTCAGCACAGGCTTTTGAAAGGGTCACAGCCTTCTTCAGGCACATCCACCTGGTCTTTCATGGGCTGGAGGTGGATCTCTGCTCCACTGTGGACCTCCATGGGCTGCCGGGGGACAGCTGCTTCACCATGGGCTGCAGGGAAATCTGGGTTCCAGCGCCTGGAGCACCTCCCTCCTCTCCTTCTTCACTGACCTGGGTGTCTGCAGAGCTGTTTCTCTCACATATTCTCACTCCTCTCTCCAGCTGCAGTTGCTGTTGTGCAGTAACTTCTTTCCCCTTCTTAAATGTTATCCCAGAGGTGCTGATGGGCTTGACCCGACAGCTTTGCAAATAAGGCATTGTTCAAGTTTTTTTACCCTATTCCAGGCAGAGCATCCTGCTATGTGTTCTACAGGCCCAAATCTTTTGTTTATTTCCTTAACTGTTTCTCTACTCACTGATTCGTGTCCTTGCAATGCATGTAGCAGAACATATATTTAAGATGAGATTTTCCTTTATACTACTGGATACAAGATCTGCTGATTGTATCAATAAGTAAAATAATTGCTTTCTGTCTGGAGCAAATATTTATAAATGATTAAATGCTCTAGAAATATTACTCCAGATAGAAATCCTGACCCTTCGTCATTCCTCACCTCTAGTTTTTCTCATATAAGCCTACAACAAAGTGCACAAATGCCAGAAATCTGTCTCTGGCAATAAATGAAATTCAGGTGACAAAATCAAATATAATTTATTTCTTCAGAATCATAAAATGGTATGATGGGTGCAGCACGTTAGAGCCACTGCCATGCACTAAAGCTTGAAACAACAGATAACATGCGAAAAAGAGTAAGGATGACTTTATTTGGGTTGTGGTCTCAGTGAAACCCAAATACCAATAAGTTTGCTTTTGCCAGGTGTATTGGTTTTGTATGGCCTGGTTTTGGTAGCAGGGGGGTCTACAGGGGTGGCTTCTGTGAGAAGCTGCTAGAAGTTTCTCCCATGTCCAGCAGCGCTGATCCCTGCTGGCTCTAAAGATGGATGTGCCGCTGGCCAATGCTGGGCCAGTTAGAAGGGGTGATAATGGCCCTGTCTTAACATGTTTAGGGAGCAATCAAAACAAAAGTTGTGGTGCAGTTGTAATTTCAACCAAAGAAGAGCAGAGTGAGAACATCTGAGAAGAACAGCTATGCAGACACAAAGTGCAGTGGAGAAGGAGGTGGAGGAGGTGTTTCAGGCAACAGAGCAGAGGTTCTCCTGCAGCCTGGGGTGCAGACCATGGTGAAGCAGCTGTCCCCCTGCATCCCATGGAAGTCCATGAGGGATGCAGAGATCCACCTTCAGCCCGTGGAGGAGCCCCACGCCGGAGTCGGTGAATGCCTGAGAGGAGGTTGTGACCCTGTGAAAGACCCATGAAGAGAGGGGTCCTGCTCCCAGGCTGGAGCAGCCTGTCCTTGGAGGACTGCACCCCGTGGAAGAGTGATCCATGCTGCAGCAGTTTTGGGAGAGCTGTTGCCTGTGGGATGGACTCACATTGCAGCAGTTCACAGGGAGCTGTTGCTCGTGAGATAGAGCCACACTGGAGAAGTTCGTGGAGAACTGTCTCCTGTGGGAGGGACCCCCACAGTGCAGCAGGGGAACAACGCCGCTCCCTGAGCAGTGGGATGAAGCCACAGGTGATGAACTGACCATAACCCCCATTCCCCGTAGCCCTGCGCCACTGGGGTAGGAGGTAGAGCTGGGAAGGAGGGAGGGATGGGGGAAAGGTGTTTTTGAGGGCTTATTTTACTTCTCATTATCCTGCTCTGATTTTGTTAGTAATAAATTTACTTCATATCTCTAAGCTGAGCCTGTTTTGCCCATGATGGTAATTGATGAGTGATCCTTCCCAGTCCTTATCTCAGCCCATGAACCCTTCATTAAATTTTATCTCCACTGTCCAGCTGCAGAGGGGAGTGAGTGAGCAGCTTTGCTGGGTGCCTGGCATCCAGCCAGCATCAATCCCTGACACCAGGTTTGATCACATTTTAGATTTCCAGCTGAATTGCTCTATATACATTACCAAGACAATGCCTGACTCCAGATGTTAACCCAGTGTAGCTAAAGTGGAATCTGGCTGGGGGGCAGAATGGGCTGGATTTGGAAATGAAGATGGCAGCTCATTTCTCCCCATTCCTGCTACCCCTCCCTTAACTTATTGTTGCCCTTGTTTATGTAGACATGTCTCTTTCCCAAAGAAGCAGCAACCCGATAGCTTGCAGAAAACTCTCATGCTCTCCAAACAGTTACGTTTTCCTTATGTAGTCTCTTACATCTGTAGTTTGGTGACTTTGACTGCCCAGACATGTAACTAGGACTGCATGTGTGTAAGATTGTGCCCAGCTGGAGTCCTGCCAAGTAAAAAGCCAGGTAAAGGACCCCCCTCATGGAAATGTGGGAGGGGCCATGTGAGCTTGCAGTCAAGTGCCTCAGTGTGAAGCAGGGCACCAAGTGATGGAGAGGAGGAGCTGCAGAGGCAAAGCTCAGTCCCCAAATGCAAGTCTCATGGGCCACCGATTAATTCCTGCACACAGTGACTGAAAACCCCCTATTGCAGGCAATTGCTACTCCAGAGAAAAAGTCAGCCCTAAAACCTTCCCAGGGCAGCAATAGATGGGAGCTGGCTGAATGGGTACCCTTGGCCACCTTTGTCATGCTGCTTCCTGGGGTGTACCACCACCCCTGGGGTCACCCTGGCCACCTCAGCCACCCCTGCTCAAGACGATGGATTTTTTTGGTCCCTGCTCAGAGCAAACACTGTGGATTTAGCCCCTCACAGGGAGGAGGTAGAGCTGACAGCAGCCTGTTCTCTCCAGAGTAATTGACTAAAATTAATTAAATGAATAGAGATCAATTAGCATTACCATCTTCCAGAAGCCAGCTGTTGTGTGACCTGTCCATGGCTGGGATGTTCTCCACTTCTCTTGGGAAAACAGTGCCTGGGAGCGCATTTCCCCTGCCAGAGTGACCTGAACTGATGTGCTTATTAGGTGAGAGGAAAGCGATTATTTAGAGGAGGCTAGTGCTTGGGTGAAATCACTCTGGTAGGCTACATAAAGAACTCTAGAACACCCAGTCCTGAAGCAAAGTGAATTTCCTGCAGTGCTGCTGGCAGCCAGCAGGTTGTTAAATGCTCCCGGGTGTTACCCCTCATTATTTTTGCCATCAGTGTGAATGTGCATCACTTGTGCAGTTCAAGGGTTTGTCCATCGCTTGTGCAGTTCAAGGCAGTCACACGGGTGAGGCAAGGAGAGCTGTGCACAAGTAGGAAGGGGCTGCTGGCTCGCTCCAGGCTGGGGCTGGCTGTGTCACACCCTCAGGGCTGGTGACTGTGGCTGCTCTGGGACACTTGCCCCGTGAGGGAACAGCAAGTGGACCTCTGACCGCAACCATGTGGCACCTGTTTGTGGTGCAGATGGGCTTCCTGCCCTGCTTGTGGGCCAGCTCCCCTTGTTGGTTTGAAATGTTTTGCCTGTCTTCCCCACAGGGAGCAAAAATGCAATTTCATAAGAATGGAAGGAAGGGAGATAAGGGAGCAAGGGATAAAACCCACCCTGGCTGGTTGGTTCTCCGTAGAGACCTGCCCTGAAAAAGGAACCAGCTAAACCCAGCCAACCGACATTGTGAAATTCTAAGCCCAGGCTGAGTTGCTTTTTCAGTGTTTGCTGGGTTGCTTGGGGGAAGGGGAACAAAGAGAGATCCTGGAGCTGCCACTGTCTGGCTTTAGAGGAAAATACCAATCTAAATATATTCAATGTAGTTTGTTTGTATTTTCTCTAATGTGACTGTATTACATATACAAGGATATACTATATTTTAAAGAAACATATCTCTGAGGAGAATTAGAAGAGCATTTAGTTAAAAATCATGTTTGTTTCTCAAGTAAGTCTCTGATCTAAGGCATGGAACCATACATATTTAAGCTTGGAAGTTGTTTTTCTATGTATGATTAACACTGATTTCTAATGTATATGCTGTCACTTCTCCAGCTTGCTGCAATCTGCTTCATAACTTATAAGGGAAATTTCAGTGCTGTCTACTGAGCTGTGACAGAGACAAAGGAAATTTTAGAGGACAAATGAAGGATGCTCTTGAAAACCAGGGCTGTTAATTGATACTCTGCTCTGTATTGATCTCACTCTTCTGCTTCGGAATTTGACAGATATTCTGTAACCCCAACTCATGCAGGTTGCCATTTTTTTCTGCATTAAACCAGAGGTATTAAACCTTAAGTGGTTCTCATATCCACCTTCTGAAACACCAGAGAAGCCCATCCAACAGACTTGCTTTCATTCCATTCCTTGCCATAACAACTCAGGAATTTGCCCATCCAGCTGATCTATTAAAAATTAGTCAGCATTCCCTGAAAAAAAACCACCCATATGGCTTGCAAAGCATCACTTAGTCTTTTTTCACTGTTATGCTTCATTCTGCAGAATTGCTGATGGTGTTGTAGCTTCGAGTTTCTCCACATTAATTGCAATGATATTTTTTCAGTCTTTTCCTGCCAACCAAGCTGCTGGCTTTTTATCACATGTGTTCTGGAAAGAAGCAGTGGATAGCTGTCAGCTGGCTCCTGTCTGTTTTGCCATGGAAGAAAGGGTGACGTACACAAACACGGAACTTCTGCAACTGAGGAGAGAAAAGGTATGAGATACATGGGTTACATAAAAGCAAGTGGTAATTAGGAGCTTAAAACACCAATAACCACACCCAGGGGCCTCTTTTTATACAATATTGGACTTGAATGGAGTTGAAATTTTTGTACGCCTGGATTCACTGCTGAGCTGAGACTGACTCTAGACTTTCACCTTCCTGTGCCTCAGTGTCGTCATACAGGAATCAGAGATAAAAATGCCAGACTCCTTTATAAAGTGCTTTGGAACCTGCTGATGAAAAGCATCATCTGTCATGATGTGCCCTATGGGCACATTAAAATTATTTCTGTGGAGTGAAAAGGCACTATTATATATGTAACAAGTAGGTGAAAAGGCAGTCAGAGATAAGTAAAGATCAACAGAGCTCCCACTATCTTGACTGAGAAGAGGCATCACATGCAGCCTGTTGGAGCACAGTCTGCACACCAGATGAGTTACGGATACAGGGACGTGCAGAGGGGTCTTCCACAGGGACAGAGAAGCCTGTTGATATCTGCAGATACAGGAAGATCCATGTTGAGGGCTGTCAGGTGTCTCCCTAGGAGATTCCGGGTACAATGATGCCCACATGTGTGACAAAATGCCTCCTCATTAGCCCCCTAGTTTCTGGAAGGCCATGAGTGTGTGCTGTACAGATGGTTTTGTGTGCTGGGCACGCGCAGGGCACCAGCAAAGTTTGAACCTGTGGCGATGCAGTGCCCACACATGAGAGGCAGTGCTTACTGAGCATCCAGTGGATGCCTGGTCAGCTCTTACCCTCCAGGGAAGCCCAAAATTTCCAGATATGGTTCCCATGCAGAAACACCGTCTGGTCTGCCAGACGACCAAGAAGATGATCCTGGATAAAAGTAACAACCTAAAAAAAAAGCTGACTTGGCATAGTGTCCATGCAAAGCCAACAGGAGATATCCAGGCACCTTATCTGTGGCTCCTCTTCTCCTGCACTTACTTGGTTGTTGGTACCTTCTGGGTTCACTTCCCCCAAGGAAAGTTTTGTTGTGTGTGCATGAGTTGCCCACCTGAAAAAAACATGCTATTTTGGGCTTCACAGTCAAGGGAAGAGCTGCATGGCTAAACCTCTGCCGGGCTTTGGAAGACTTCTGTTCCTCATGAGCTTTTCCTCAGATGGGTGGGCAGAAAGCACTATATGCAGGGCCATGGCTGTGTGGTCTCACAGTTGCCCCTGGGCAGGTGACCCAGCTCTCACACAGCCCTTTGGCACCACTGCCAGGCCATTGCCACTGGCACCCAACCTGCTTATGAAGGGCATGAAGCCTGGTGCCCGCTGCCTCTCGGGAGCCTCTGTCACGGCAAAGAGTTGGGTTTTGATTTCGGGGGAAAGGGAGGAGAGCAATTACCAAGTGTGAGGTTATGTCCAGCTCCTTTGCATGTAAGTGCTGCAGCGAGCTGCTTGCAGATCAAAGGAAGAGGGATATATCAGGGAGGGGAGCTTACCAAAGTACTCTGCAGTCCAGTTCACTGGCAGCAAACATTATACTTGCTTCTTTCCTGGGGGAGTTGCAGGGAGTCCAGCTTTGTTTGGAAAGGAGGTTTGACAGGACTCGTATGATGGATAGTGTGAAGTTTCCAGGGAACAATTAAAAAGGGGCGAGGGTGGGCAGATTCTTTTAGCATTTTTTCCATTACTGTTTGAATAACTGGAAGAGCTACTTGTGAAACTCTGAAGCAACAGTAAATTGCTGGAGAGAGACAAGATGCTCCATACATTTTGTTCCTGACCAAACTGTTCTAAGTTTTGCTCCCTACAAACAAAAAGCGAGCAAATGCCAAACCAGTCATCCAAGTAACTATACAGTTCTCTGCTTGTTTTATGCCACCTCTTTTGGGCACCTCTTCTAAACAGAAGGTCCTTTCAAGTCCTTTTCTTTCCCTGTCTAATTTGACATTTCTTAGGAACATCTTCATACTCCTTTTGTAAGGCAACAAATTCTCCTTCTCTGTTCTATTTTGTCTCTCCCCTTCCCTTGTGTCTTCTGTGAAGAGTACAGAAATTTCTTCCACATATTAAGCAGACATTCCCGCACCAGTAATTTCTGTTTTGTCTCAGGCAATCCATCAATCTTGTGTGATTAAAAGGTAATGCCTGTATGTGGCTTGTATCTCTTTCTACTGAGAAGATTCGTTTATACCAATTTATTGGGCAAGGCAAAGTTCTTCCAGCCATGAACATGAAATAAATGTAAAAACAATTATCCATTTGAACCAGACTTTCAGAAGTCAGTTGAAGGAGCAGTAAACAGTCACAGGCAAGAAACTGTCAAGATCACTGTTTTGCCATGCAAGCTGAAATTTGATTAATTTGGCAGCTGTTTGACCAGAAATTAGAAGAGAGTTTTGAAGTCATGAGAGAAAATCAGGAATATTTTTGCTTTTAAAGCTCTTTAAAACTCCGCGGTACTTCTCCTCCCCTGGAGGTTTATGAGCATGCAGCAACTTCTGTATTTAATAAAGAAAGCAAGCACAGCAGAAAGACTGAAAATCTTTTCCGGGGGGGTGGGGCTCAATCCTCAAGTGATAACAGCCCAGAAAATGTGTTTTCTGGAAAAACAGTCCTCAGCATCTTGGTTTGCATAGTCCAAATCCACAATCATGTATCTTGCTTTACCAGTGCTGAAGTCTGATTTAGAAGCACTCCACAGTGTCAAGCACTGAACATGGCCTGATTGCCACCTCTGGAAATCTCCTTGACCTCCCTTGAGAGGGATCTCTCTGGAGGTTGGACTGCCTGGCCAGAATGAATCTTACTTCCTTCCAGTGGTAGGAAGATAGCCAATGCATATGAATGATGTGGAAGAGAAGGTCCCATGGTATGAATCATCTACTTTCCCTGGTGGAAACAAGATGGTTCTAATCAACATGTTACAAAAAAACCAAAGAAACCTCTCTCCTGAAAATGATCAGCATATGCCATCTGTGTGACAAGTCTAACTCAAGAGCAGTAAATTGAGAGTCAGTCAGCAGTGTTAAGGATGCCTTGGAAGCTTCTTGGTGTTAATGAAGGTTTCACTGGGAATTAAAGACTTTAAAACTGTGCTTTTCTACAGGATGTGGGAATGCAAAATTAATGCAGATGCAGTAACCATGGCCCAGTGGAGAGGCTGGCTGTAGGCTAAAACTCAGAAGATCTGGTTTCTGTTTTGGGATGTACTGATTGTGACATGGAAAAATACTTTATGCTAGCTTTAGGAAAGTTTAATATTTTTGGCAGTCACAAAATCCAGTTTTATCCTTCTGTGCTCCCAACCTTTCTGCGCAGTTAGTTTTCCAATTGCTGAGTCTCCAGGGTCACAGCTTTTTAACCTCCAGTCTGGAAGGTACTAACAGTCTGCAAGATATCAGAAGGTGATTTGTAGGAAGTGCCATAATTTAAAACCAAAATTAAATTATTGCCAAAGGCATCATGAACAGTCAGAATGGAGAAAATACAAATAATGAACATGCCTAACTGTATTTGGCTGCAAAGAAAAGCTGCTGTGATAGTGTCTGCAGAGAATAGACTTTTGATTTGTTTCTTAAAAGATGCAAGTTGCTCTGGATTTGAGGAACATCCCTTTCAATGCATGGCTTTGTCACTATGGTGCCCAAACTGGTGCTTCTCAGCCTGTTCTGCATTTGGAGTCAAAGTTCATCTCACCTCCCCCGACAGCAAATCTGGAAGTGACAGTATATTCGCTTTTATGCATGAACTCTGTAGTTAAGGCATCAGTTCAAGCTGTAGAAGAATCAAATTCAAACCCCCCATCTGCCCTGAGGGAATGTGAAATCCCATCTCTGACCTTTTGGAAGGTTGTTCCTGCATTCAGACTCCCAGCAGTTCTCAGCCTCTCCCTCCCACTTCCTATGGAGTATTTCCATCCTTCCTAAGCCAGCTATGACCTTGCAGCTCACAAAAGAAGGCCCTTGCTTGTGAGGAGGTGGGGACAGCTGAGGTTCCGTGTTTGCTCAAATTAAAAGCTCAGCATCTAAGTAACTAACCTTGCTAACAAGGCTCTAAAGGAAGGCAGAGCACTGGAATGGGGAGCCAAGGCATGAAGTGAACAGGGACGACCACTTATTGAAGTCATAAACAAGCATTTTCTACTTGGAGCCTTTATTGCAAGTGAAGAAAGCGTATTTCACATATTTCAGTTTCTTCATTTTATCTTGGTCAACCACTTGTTCCTTAGAACTGAAAAATTAATTACAGCTTAAAAGATCTGTAAACTTCTGTTTCCTACCCACCAGTCTATGAATCAACCGAAACATCAGGATTAAGATCTACTCATTCCAGGCTGTTTAAGCACTAGTTAGCAGTTATTTCATGAGCATCAGTTTTCTCTGTATAATAATACAGCCAATTTCAAATACAAAAAAAATGTGTTTTGACATCTTCTTCTTTCATATCCGAATCATTCAATATGACTTTATTTGATAATGGAAGGCAATGCTGCCTTTTGGTATGTTATCATAGCCTAATTTCTATCCAAAGCCAATTCAGCATAGCTACTAAGAAAAAAAAATTGAATTACCTGGTAAGTACAAGACGTAATTTGCCCTTTTCTAATATAATAAGAGGTAAACATTAAACATTTAAAAGGTAAAAGCATAAGCATTTGAATAAAAATGTCAGTTGTTTCAGCATTTGAACGTATACATACCACATTCTGAGTTAGCAAAACAAGAAAGTATGAAATACAGCAAAAGTCTTCACGTGCTGTGGAAGAAATCTCAGTGGTTGCCAACTACTAAGCATCAACTGCTCTTTGGAGAAATGATTAAATACAAATTCAAAACAGGAATAAAACCTGATAACATTAGCCAAGGTCACTTGCTTTCTCCTTTAAGTGACAGTTAAAATAGATTGTTTAAATCCCACACATATGAATCACTCTGCCCAAGCTCATTTTTCACAACAGGAGGTAGTGAGTTTTTGTGCCTCTGCGGTTGAAAGGGAGGAGGAAGGAGACAGGCTGCTAACCCTGTCACTGCTGGCTGCTGTTCCGCTTCACCTCTGCTCACTCCGGCCCTCCCTCGCAAACGGCTTCCAGCAAATGCACTTGTCTCACCTTGCTCTCTATCGCCTTTCCCAGGAGCAAGGCACTCGTGTTTTCTGCCTGGCCTTTCACCTTCCAAAGACATATCTCTCTGCCCTTGTCCCATTTATGTTCCCCACAGATGTCTGGTGATGGAGAGGTACCTCTGAAACAATCAGATAGGTCTGACCAGAAACGCTTGAAGGAGCCTGAGATTTCCATGGAGTGGCAAGTCGCAACAGGTCAGACTTCTTGGACATGCAGGAAACTGGGACCTACCTTTTCTCCTCTGAAGGGAGAAAAGCAGAGAGATGGGCTCCCTGGGAAGTCAGGAGATGAAAAGCAAAGCAGCCTTGATGCATTGGTTTTCCTCAGGAAAAGAGAGGCTGTTTACTCTGCTGCTTCTTACCTGGGACTTACCCACTTCTTCCCTTCTTTCTGTCTGACTCTCAGAGTCACTCCATCATTGCACATCCTGCCCACACTTTGTACAAAACCAGCCCAGCCCAAGTGCAACATAACTCCCCTGGATGCCTGTGGGAGAGATTCAAAATCCCACCAAACCTCTCACTGCAATTATACCTCCTTCCAGGAAAAGGAAGTGAGCTCTGGGGCATTTCCTAGGGCTGCCACATCCTTCTGCTGGCATGTTGCTATGGGTGCAGGTTACCAAATTCCCTGATGCCAGCTGTTGCCTCTGAATTATTCCAGGACTGTTTGCCATTGCTTTTTTGTTCTGTTGTTTTGGTTTGGTCTTGTGTTGGTTTTGTTTTTTTTTAAAAATAAACATGCTGAGTGTAGCATGCTGGCAGCCATCAATATCCAGATCAAACACCACTGTGTGATGCACTGCCCAGGGGATAAAGAGAAACAGGAGATGACACTGGGTGCTGCTAAAACTTGTTATCTACTGCTTAGCTCCACTGCAATCTGATGGCAGAGAATTGACTCAAGGCAGGTTTGTCGGCCTTGACTGAAAGGCATAACTGCAGGGTTGTAAAGCCTTGTGACTGTGCATATTTTGGGAGTTTAATGCAGAGAAGAGCAGGATTTGCACCCACATGAAACTGCTTTTAATCTAGGCTTAGGGCATTATCAGTGAGAAAAGAGTTGATATTTCCTCCTCCTTAATTGTCATGAAAATGAGTCACAACTTAATTTTGGACCATTTTCTATGTCAGATGAACAGCACAGTGATTCTTTGTTCAGATATCTGAAATGATAAAAACAATGCAAGGATAAGAACATCAAATTTCAGTGCTCAAATCACAGAGATTCTCCTTCCCTCAGCTGGTATCTGAAATGTCTGCATTTTTTCAAGTGTGAATTTAATGAAAGAAAATGTGAGCATCTCTCCTTTTGAGATGTGCATGATTTCATGGCAAGTGCTTCATGCATATTTTTGACTTGCCTTTGAGCCTTGTGCAATCACAAAGTTCACTACACTGGAAACTATTTCTCTGTGCAATCAAATCTGGTTAAGTCTAAAGTCTGAGGGTAAATGCTCTAACCTGGATTTGTAAAATGATTTGCAAATGTGATTAAAACCAGCCTAGCTTTTCATGGTAAATTATGAAAATTATGCATCTGACAGAGATATTAACCTGAGCACTGCCCGTGATTGCACTGCTGTATTCAGCACCCTCCTTTGTCTCTTGTTAGAACAATAGGAGCACAGTCACACATCTGACAGTGTCCCACATAGGGTGTATGTGGGACACAGCCTGATGTGTACTGCTTTAGATTCGTGATTCCATACTGTCCTTAATAAAGCTGCCCTACTTTCCTTGTTGCTATGATTTTCTAATATTAGAAGTGCTGAGTGCTATCACGTAGCCTTATTAATATTAAAAAAAAATATTCTCCTATTACTGGGTGATCCTCATTCATCCAGTTTTGGTCATTTGTCCTACACTGAAAGGTGGTGTGTCCTTAAGCATTAGAAAGGCATGTACACAGCTGGAACACTATCCTGTGCATTATAGGTGAGACATGGGTCAACTGGAAGTTCCCTGCCATAGCCTTCACTCGGATGAGAAATTATGAAGTCCTTTCATGAGGGTTTATTTAATAAACCACAGTTGCTGCACCAGTTCCTAAAATGCTAAGTATCCATTTTATTCCTAACAATTAATGCCTGAAGCCTGATGATGATATATATAGCTATCTGAGGTATTAAAATACTTTTGAAGAAACATTCTTCTCATAAATAAAGCTCCTTTGAAGGATGTCTTTTAATTTCAAGAAGAAGATTAAGCCTTGCTTAAATATTAACAGGGAATTCTGGTGTGGGAATTTTATCTGTTTATCTTGAGTTGGGAGTCAGTCTCTAGCAGTTATGATTTCAAAGACCACCTCAAAAGTATAACCTCATTAAAATCGGTGCCCAGTTGCCTGCCTCAGTTTGCAGATTTCATGAGAGTCCCTCTCTCCTATTCATCTTGATGGTGATGATTCAGGCCTGGATACCAGAAATAATTTTACTGTGTTCATTTGGGCACACCAGGGCAGGACCTGTTCTGAATGATGGCAGACACAGGGCAAGGCAGAAAGAGGAAGGGGAAGCAATTAAGCCTGATTTCAAGAAGGAAGTCTCCAGCTCTGAAAAAGCCAAGAAATACCTTTGGCTCTTAGGAGGGAGAGAATTAATAAAACATCTGATGGTTTCTTTGTTATCAGGAAACCGGTGCTCCAAGTTTCTGATCCCCTGAAACACTTACCAGCATACTCTCCTCATCCCATTGTGGATAGGGACCTGAGGGGCCACAGGAATGGACAGGTTTCCTCCTCTGACCAGCAGACATTGCTGCATTCCTGAGGATGGCAACACTCAACTTCTTCACTGCAGACATTGCAAAGGTTCAATATTTGCCTGGATTGAAGGAACAACCTCCAGAAACAATCAAAAATAATGGATTTACTATTGCAGATAAAAGAGAAATCACAAAGAGCCAGGAGTAGAAACTGGACTGGACTGAATTTGCCCTTTGTGTAATTAAACAAGACACGATTGACTATTATTGATTTAATGAAGCAAGGTCACAGAGCAGGTAATGCAGGCCAGACTTCAACACAATTACATCAGTACAGCTGGCAAATATAAGGCCTGAGATTTAACAGTGTTACAGTCTTGAAGAGCACGATTTTAAGGGAGCAATAGCTGTGCAGAGGCACACCAATATCTGAAAATGTCTGAAAGCAAACTGCACTAACCTTGCTTGTGCTACAGTGCTAGCATGAACCTAGCTAATGGTTTTTCTCTATTTTTTTTCCCAATGCATAAAAAAGAAAGACTCATTAACTTGCATTTGTTTTTCTCAGATTACAAATAATCAGAGTACCAATCCATGGCTCCAATTGCTTGTGCCATAAATTCAAAATTGAAATGGAAACAAATGAGGAAGGCTGCCTAGGATCATAGGATCATACTTCAGGCTGGCAGGGAGCTCAGTAGATAATGCAGTAAATACCACTGCCTCGGAACATTTCCCTTTCTAGCAGGGAAAGGAAAAGGCTGGCATTTCATTGCGTCCAGGAAGCTAACAAATCCAGACCTTTGGACAGATTATAGGAAAGGTGGAACTTTCTGTACTGAATATCATTAAAATATATATATGTAAAGACCAGCAGCAGGACACAAGCCTGCATTAGATGAGAGCACTCTCCAGAGACAATTAGTTGGGTTCATCTATTTCCAAGAAAGAGATGCTCCTGGGATTCAGTATCTTTCTAGTGTGCACAAGATATGGGCTTGTTTCAACAGGTAGATAGACATTCCTTCCTACTCTGCCTGAGCCTTTGTTAAACAGCAGCAGGTTTTCCATTATGAAATGGAACTGATTTGCAGCATCCCGGAAGGCTGTCAAAGTCTGCAGTATTTAGCATATCTGACAATGAAAATTATTTATGCAATAGATACATTTTCCTTTAAAACCTGTTCCATAACTCTCTCCATTAAGATTTCTTACAAGTCACATTGAAATCCCAACTGCTTTCTGAGAGAGGACATTTGAGGACGGAGGCGACTGATTCCAGCATGGAGCAGTCTTCAGTTACATTCCTTGGCCACTTTTCTTAGAGCACAAGAACTCTTTATCCCAGTGTGTAGGAAATAGAGCAAGGCAGGCTGGAAAATGGCATGGCTGAGCACAGATCTGCTCCTCAAACTGCAGAGTAAGAAAGAAATGCACAGGGAGTGGAAGCAGTGACAGGTGACCTGGTCAAAGAGTACAGGGATATGGTTTGAATGTGTAGGGATGGGGTCAGGAAAGCCAAGGCAAAGCTGGAACAGGAGCTGGCAAGGGATGTGAAGAATAACAAGAAGGGATTCTGTAAGTACTTAGGTCAGAAAATAAAGACCAAGGAGAGTGTACCCCCCTTAGAAGAAGGAGGGGTGAACTGGTGGCAACAGATACGGAGAAGGTGGAGGTACTCGATGAATTCTTTACCTCAGCCTTCACTGGCAGTCAGGCTTCCCTCTTCTCTCAAGTCCCTGATCCTCCGGGTGGGTGCGGAGGCAGTGAAGTCCCTTCCACTATAAGCAAAGAGCAGATTCAGGATCACTCGATGAAGCTGAATAATCACAAGTCTATGGGATTGGATGAAATGCATCCCAGGGTCCTAAGGGAGCTGACTGCTGTCATTCTGCATCATATCTGAAAGGTCACAGCAGTCAGAAGTTGTTTCTGGTAACTGGATAAAGGGAAACATCGCTCCCATTTTTTAAAAGTTGAGAAAGGAGGATCTAGGAAACGACAGAGTGGTGACCCTCACCCCTGTGCATTGGAAGACCAAGGAGTGGATTCTCCTAGAAGATACGCTAAGGCACATGGTGAGGGTCCAGAGGAGGCCATAAAGATGATGATAGGGCTGGAGCACCTCTCCTGTGAAGACAGACTGAGAGAGCTGGGGTTGTTCAGCCTGGAGAAGAGAAGGCTTCAGTGAGACCTCTTTGCAGCCTTCTGTTGCATTAAGGGGGTTCATAAAAGGGAGGGAGAAGGACTTTTTGAATGGATGGATAGTGACAGTGCAAGGGACAATGGTTTCAAATGTAAAGAGGGCAGGTTTAGATTAGATATCAGAAAGAAATTCTTTACTATTATGTTTGGTGAAGCAAGAGAAGAGGTTGCCCAGAGAAGCTGTGGCTGCCCCATCACTGGAAGTGTTTGAGGCTGGGCTGGGTGGGGATTTGAGCAACCTGATCTAATGGAAAGTATTCCTGCCCATGGCAGGGGTGTTGGAACTAGATGCCCTTTAAGGTGCCTTCCAACCCAAACCATTTTATGATTCCGTGACTTTATGATAAAAGGGGGCTTTCTGAGAAACAGAACCCTTTCAAATCCCACCCTGTATGGCCAGGCTTAGAAGTTTAGAAATTGCAACACATGCTTGCTTTCATCCACTCCTGCATGACTTATAAAGTGATGATTCTCTGCTATTTTCATCCCAAAGTAACATCTCGGATGCCCTGCAAGCAATGTGCAACACAATACTGCTAAAATAATAACCACTTCAGCGGCATATTACAGCTATTTGCCCAGCACTTAACGAGTGTGATATGACAAACTACTGCTTAGGCTCAAAACCATCTTTCAGAATTAAGAATTTCTACATGACTCATTCCCACTGTTGTTTTTTTTTTTCCCCAGTGAAGTACTAATATGACAATCCCCTTCTCCATGGGTCTACTTACATAGTTCAAAAACCATGGATTTGTTAAGGTGGTTTAGGAAGCTTTAGCTACTGCTGCCCCGTCCATGGAATTTGTCCAGGGTCTCTGGAGGCCTGGAAGAAGCCCAGGCAGAGCAGCAAACAGTCAAGGCACATAAAGTTAAATTTCTTGTGGGTAGGAATCCTGCCCCCTCTGCAGACCCAATACCTGGTGCTGTGCTCTAGGTCTGACTCAGGAGTGGCTGGTTTGCTGAGGGCATGTCAGGGATTTCATAAGCAGGTGCATGCAACACATCGGATGATGCAGAGCTTGCACGTTTGCTGTCTGCTGCATATGCCCATTTTTCACCAGGAGGGAATGCCTGACGTGAGCTTTAAGCACATGTTGCACAATCATGGCTCCTGGCTGCACCCATGTAGCTGTGTGGCTATTCCCTGCTTTCATTAGGTGATTCCAGGTACATCTCTGCTAACAGGTTCTCCACCTGCTTTCTCATGTTATTGAACTGTGATTGATAGGAGCTAAGGAAAGCCAGCCAGACCAGAACCGTAAGTGTATGCCAGCTGAGTGTCCCATTTTGGGTTTCTAGTTGTCCTCAAGCACCTAAAAAGACCCAACAGAGAACAGAGAACATTGCTCTCATTTTCTCTGAGCCTTAGTTTCTCCACATATAAAGTGAGAATACCCACACTTGTCTTCATAGGATGTCCCATATTATCAGAGAGTGGAAATTGTACTTGTTTAGGTGCTCCTCTGTGCCTTAGTGTGCAGAGCAGCAATGCATTCACAACTATCTTGTTGGTGATGCTGTTTCTTGAAGCTTTGGTAGCTTTCTCATGGCCCAACCACACTTGGCATACACATCTTCTACAGAAAGGCTCTGGAAAGTGGGAAGGAATAAATGTGGAAATTGTACTGAACAGGCTCAGAGACCCCAGGCATGGTCAAATTCCCACTGATCAGAACAGAAGAGGGCTGAATGTATTATGAACTCTTTGCTAGCAATGTGGTCTACTCTAGTTTTCTCTGTTGCACATTAGACCATTTAATACTACAAATGTTAAAGCAATTTCTGCCTTCAGAACTCAGAGCGAGAACTTCTGTGGATTGTCTCAGTGGAAATGCATTCAAAGAGACGCTAAAACAAACTTGTTCTTCACAAGAACGAATTCTTGTCAGCTTGGGAAACTGCCAGTCGTGTGGCATTAGATGTAAAAAAGGACTTGAGCAACTCATCTCAGACATCCTTTCTCGTGCTGCACATTAAAGCTGTGGATGAGTCAGTACAGCTGAGTAGGAGAACCAGACAGGTTTGAATCACCACTTTTTCCCCATCTCTGAAACAATACTATTTCCATGCAAATAATTTCAACCTCAGAGTCATAAAAGAAGCCCAGTAGTGGTGATCACTAGCCTCATACCCAGAAGGAATTGACTGGTTAATGAAAGTTCTCAGCTGTTTCGTGTTTAAAGACACTGATCTATGTAAAAGGAAATGAGCTAATTAATCTTAAAATCCTGGAAATTGAGAAGAATCTGGAGAGAGAGAAAGCTCCATTTCAGGGTTTCTCTGAAGCTATGTCTTACTCAGCTCTTTCCCTTCTTGTTCAGATGGATGTATGAGAGGTTTGAGAAACACAGCTGAGGAGTCTGACTGGATAAATGTTTAAAAATCTGAAAAAGGACAGATTTTCTTTGAAGTACAGAGAAGTAAAAAAGAAGCAGTGTGGGATCCTGATACTCCATCAGGTGGATCTTTTCTTTGTATTGAGTTTAACTAAGGCTCCAGAATTGAAAGCTCTGCAGTACGTGGGAAGATGCCTTAACACATTTGGAAAGTAAATTGAGGATGTGTATAGACTAAGTGCTATCTGTATGTGGGAGACCACCAACTTTCTGAATTTTACTTAGGCTAACAATTAATGCTTGTTTCCATGTCATGTATGCTTGATTGATTTTTTTATACCTTTTATTTATCCTCTTATATCTAGTACTTTCAACCTAATAGCTACCTTAAAAATAATAAAACTAAATACAAAAGCTAAATAAAATATGGTTTTGGTAGTTAAGTGAGTTTCACATTTTTGCAAACAATTGCATGAGAATTCCGTAGACTTGCTATTGAGCTGGGATTTCTCATGTAAAGTTAGTAATATACCTGTTACATCCATTGTACAGTGTAATGACTCGGAGCCACAAAACACAGCTGAAATAAGTAAAAGGAATAGAATTTTGACTGCCACACTTTTATTAGTTTCCTGCAGGATTCATTAGAGAACTTAGTATAGAAAGAGAAAAAGGATGTATGAGACTTTCATGGTTTTGTTTGTTTTTTCTACATGCAACTTTAGTCTAATAACTTACTTCTGTTTTCAGAAAAAAATGAAGAAAGAACAAAATCACTGTCTCTGTGAGAGAAATCTCTGAGTGTGTGTCTTCCTTGAAGGAAGCTTTAGCAACCTTAAGAACAAAATGCTGGCTCTCTTGAGAAGACTGACATGTTTAGGAGCGTAAAGGTATAATATACAGAGTATGAGAGGCTTTGTAGTTCAATACACTCAACCCAGGGAACCTCAGTCCTGGTTAGACACATCCTTCAACGTGAGGCACTTAGTTGTTGTCTTAATCTTTTCTGTTTTGCACAAAAAAAAATCTTGCCCAGACTTCTGATTTCAAGTCAGAAGTAACTGGTAGCAGTAGTGATGAGGATTGGAGCAAAGATTCTGCTTTCATTTATGTTTGCAGCTGCCTACAGCGTAGTGAGGACGTGGTCTGTATCCCTGAAAGGCCAATTGTCCTTCACTGGCTTCCTTCAGTCCTTCTGGGTGCTCATGAGGACAGGCAGGCATAGCAGTAGCTAGCCCTATTTCACACAATTAATTGAGAAAGATTTGACCCCCCTCCAATACAGTCTGCAGTGCATCCCCAAAAGTCCCTGCAGCAAATGACGGGGAACACAGGGCTGCTGCAGATGTGATAATTCAGGTTGCTCAAATGTTGACTCGGCTGCTGGAGTGCTGAGGGCTAGGTGCCACCTGCCCAATTTAACTCTGCAAAGTTATGTTAACCTAACTGGACAAAAGAAATTAAAAAGTAAAGCAAGGAAAAATTCCTTTTAGGGAAACAGTGAACATAGCAGAATGTAATAATTTGATTGCCTAGTCCTCAGTTCCCAGTTTGAATGTATTACTGAATTTTTCCCAAAACAGAGACCTTACATAGAATGTCATAAAGTGGCTTGTGCCTACTAAAATAATAAAAGCTATGTATTGACTAAATAGGCACATAGCATCTACTTCTCTTCAAACTTCACATATTTAGCCTGTTCCTGTAACCTGGCTAGTTTTCTGGGTTTTTTTATTATGCACAGACAAGCAATTAAGACAAGACAGATATTCCAAATTGTCATCCTGGGAACAACCCCTATCAGCAGGTTTGAATATCTGATGGAGAGCCCAAAAGGAATCTTTGTATATTAAAGAAAGGTAATATCCCTGTGGTTCTCAGACAAATAGATCTGGATTGTATTTCAATTGTCAGAAGCCAAAGATTGTCCATCTCCTTCACTTCAGTGCTAATAGCACATGGAAAGCAAAACATGTTTAACTTGCATCAAGCCTTTCAGTATCTGCTTTTTGTAATAAAGAAGTGTTTGCTGTGAGATGGTGGCAGGAAAAAAACCCACCCCACCTCTTTACAGAGTATGAGAGAAGAGTACTGGCTTCCAAGCCTAATTTTTTTGAACACTGGTGGATTACGTTTCCAACATTGTCCCTGGCACATTTCCAAGAGTCTCATATAGGAAAGGTTTTTAATTTCTTTTGTCTTTTCTTATAGTTTCCTTTTCCTTTTACTTTCTTCTAATTCCTTCTTCCCTTTTCTTCCTTACCTTTCTCTTCCTTTCTCCTAGGACTGGTAAAGAAGACAATATGTGGAAAAACATCTTTTACTCTAACTGGAAACAGGATATTTTGTAATTCTTCTTCTAAAGAGTCAGATAGGCAGCAGGGTAGCTGTGTGGTACTTACAGGAGCTACTCTGCTACACCAGCTGATCTGTATGCAGAGCCAGGGCAGAGATTCACCTCTGTGGGAATGAGGTCTGCACAGACCTGTGTGAAGCCAATGGGCACCGCAGCCCACACCTGCTTCCAGGCCCACCTGGCAGCCTCCAGTTTGGCAGGAAAGTGGCTCTGGAGGGCCAGCATTTGGCCCAGACAGGGGCACAGGTGGGATAAGCAGGAGCTGGCACGGGGCACTGCAGTGGTGCTGGAAGGTTTCCTTTTCTGGAAAGGGAGTTTTTACAAGGTCATGTAGTCATAGGACAAGGGGCAATGGTTTTACATTGAGAGAAGCTGGGTTTAGGTTAGACATTAGGAAGAAATTCTTCACTTTGAGAGTGGTGAGGCACTGGAACAGGTTGCCCAGAGAAACTGTGCACACCTCTGGAGGTTTGAATGGAGGTGTGAGCAACCTGATGTAGTGGAAGGTGTTCCTGCCCATGGCAGGGGGATTGGAACTAGATGCTCTTTAAGGTCCTTTCCAACCGAAGCCATTCTATGATTCTATGATTTGATGTGCTGCATGCTACGCACCTGCTTATGAAATCCCTGACATGCCTCCAGCAAACCAACCACTCCTGAGGCAGACCTAGAGCACAGCACCAGGTATTGGGTCTGCAGAGGGGGCAGGATTCCTGCCCACAAGAAATTTAACTTTGTGTGCCTGGTCTCTTTACTGCCCTGCCTGGGCTTCTTCCAGGCCTCCAGAGACCCTGGACAAATGCTGCAGACTGAGCAACAGTAGCTAAAGCTTTCTAAGCCGCCTTAGAAAATCCATGGTTTTTGAACTATGTAAGTAGACCCATGGAAAAGGGGATTGTCATATTGATGCTTTGCTGGGAAAAAAAGGGAGAACCAATGTCCCAGTAAAGCTGAAAAGTCTTGATACTTGCAAGGGGAGCAAATGACCAACAGTCAAGTGCGGGATGGGTGGTGGAGATATTGGCTGGGCATCCCAGGCGAGTGAATGTGGTGGGAAGCACAGGTGGTGGAGCTGGAATCAGACTCCACTCATGGCAGCTGTCGGGGTACAGGGCAGCTCCCCTCGCGCTGTGGGACATCTCTGTTCTGGAGGACCGTCCCAAGAGGAGACGGACCGCAGGGCGATGGACACGACCGGCTCACGCCAGTCTGCCGCTGTGGCTCTCCCAGCTCTCCTCTGCCTTCACTGGGGCGTGACTCCGACGACTCCCCATCCCCACGACCCCTCAGGGGTTCTCCCGTTGGGGAAAAGTTGGGGGAGGGAGAGAAGTCTCCGGAGACGCCCCGATACCGACCCGCCAGGCAGACGGCAAACC
>VZRQ01006438.1:362628-549204 GCA_013397975.1 Machaerirhynchus nigripectus | reverse complement strand
GCGGCAGCAGCAGCAGCAGCATCGAGCGGGGGCTGCCTCCCTCTCCCCGCTGAGAGAAGGAGGGAGCGCCTCGCCTCGCCGTGCCACCCGCCTCGCCGCCGCCATGCTGCCCGGGGTGGGGGTGTTCGGCACCGGGCTGACGGCGCGGGTGATCGTGCCGCTGCTGAAGGCGGAGGGCTTCGCCGTGAAGGCGCTGTGGGGCCGCACGCCCGAGGAGGCGGAGGAGCTGGCCAAGGAGATGAGCGTCCCCTTCTACACCAGCCGCATCGACGAGGTGCTGCTGCACCAGGACGTCGACCTGGTCTGCGTCAACCTGCCGCCGCCGCTCACCCGGCAGGTCGCCGTCAAGACCCTGGGTGAGTGCGGGCGGTCGGGGGGCGACCCCGCCTAGGGCTCGGGATTCGCGCTCGCCTCGGGCTGAATGGAATTGACACCCTCCCCTCCCCCAGCGCGGAGTTTTCTGTTCGCTTTACTCTTCACCCCGCTTCCCCATTCCCCCTGTCTGCGGAGAGGGGCTGGCCGAGCCGCGGGTGCAGGCCGAGGACCGGCGGGGCGCGGGGGATGGCGCTGCGGCAGCTCGGTGTGACATCCCGTATCCCCGGTCCCTGCCGGCGTGGTCCTTCGGTACCGGGGACCCGCCCCTCCGGGATGCTCGGGCAAGCCTGGGCAGGGCCGGGCCTGACACCCAAGGGTGTGGGAGGAGGGAGCAGGTGTCATTCGTGTCGTGGTATAAAGGAGAAAGTCGCGGTAAAAGGGAGGAAATAATCATCCCGCCCGTCGGTTCCCATACGTGGCTGGCAGGGGAGCGGGGATCCGAGCGTCTCGCCCGCCCTGGGGCACCCGCGCTGCTTGGGGGGTGCGGGTGTCCGCGCTGCCCCGGCCCCGGGACCCCAACTGCGAACCAGGGAGGGAGGCAGGAAGCGGTGACAGCAGAGGAAACGCTGTTACAGCCGAGGCTTAGCGAAGCTCACGTACAAAGGGAAGGAGGGACTGAAAAAGTAGGCATGCACTGTGGCGAGCTGCTGTGGTTTCAGGCGTGCAGAAGCGGGCCGCATCTCGCTTTCTCCTGCGTGAGCGCAAGTCTGGGCTTCACTCTTCCAGCTTCTTGATCACTGGTCCTCGGACGCTGGCTTTCCAATGGATTTTAGTGGAAGCACCCTCTGCAGTAAGGAAGTCTTAATTTGTCCCCGCAAATATAGGTGACAAAAGGTGAAAATGAGAGGAAAACGGTGTGAGGTGTCGTCGCAGAGAGCGTGGAGGTTTATGAGCCAGGGTGGCTGCTCCGGCTCTGGGGCTGCGGCTAAGTAGGCTGATTGCTATCGCTCTCGACCTCATAAATGTGTGTGGCATGTCGTAGTGTTACATTGCTACTAGCATACTCATTAGAATTAGTCACCATTCAAATGCTGCTAATATCACAGCCAGCTAGTGTTTTCAACATTTAAAATGAAGCAATTAAGGAAATTAAGTCAGTACCTAAAGAAAAAATCCTGCCTCAAGTACAGTGTAGGCAGTGTAGGAATCTTTGCTCAGCGTTAACTTTCTGTACGCGGAAGTGCTTGTTCTTTGAGTCAGAACATTTGCTTTTCTTTTATGATACACTTTTTACTTTTTCCTGAAGATGCTACACTTGCACCGGAAGCCTGACTTGCTTGCCAGAGTGATGTGTGAATGAATTTGTAATGCAGAAGTACAAATCCCACAAAACATATATAAAGGACAGTATAAGGTAACAAGGTTTCACATTTGACACACACTATACTGGCGACAATTGTGTCAGTTTTCCTGTGACACTCTCTTCCTGCAGGTGTTGCTCATGGAAGTGTCCCAGCTTGCCTGTGATCTTAGAGGTAGAGTCCCATGAGGTTTCAGGCGGACACAAGGCAGCTGGTAGAAGGACAAAATTTCTGAAATAATAAAGAAACACAATTTGTGTGCTTTTTCTCAGAGGGCTGGACACATGTCTAGCATAATAAAGTAATAATGTTTTGTCCTTCTCTGAATATTTGCAGATAAAGGAGAAAAAAAAAGTCTGTTCTTAGCCATGAGCTGAATTTATGAATGGTTCTATGAATTGATGTAGCTGAGATGTTAATGGTAACTTGCTGATGCAATCTGCTAGCAACAGACCCGAGCAGGAAAAAAGGTGTTTTCTCCCTGTTTATTAAAATGTCACCGTTCTTGGTTCTCTTTCACCTCTAGTTAAAGGGTTTCCTCCCTTTCCCCACTGGGAATTATTTGTATGTTGTAGGGGTAACAAAGTTGGTGTAAAAATGCATGGAATGGTCATTAAACAGGTTACAGGTGATAATGTGCAACATGTGATAATTTTTTTTTTTAGTATTTTACTTAAAATATTATTACAGAAATATATCTTGGAGTACAAATAACTCCTCTCACAGTTATTTCAGAGGTAAATTTTCTTAATTTTTTTTTTAATAGGGACATTGTGTCTATAGCAGTGAAAGTTCTTGCATGGTCTTATAGGTGCAAACAGGGAGCTAGAGCAGTAGTTTCCAAACTGCTGAAAGGATTATCTCTCTGCTGGCAGCTCCATCTCCTGGTCCTGCTTGTCCTTCATGGCTTGGGAACTGCTGTGCCCTGGAGTGATTATTTTGCTTTAATCAATAAATTTTCTGGTTTGTGGGAGAGAGTGCAGTTCAAGTGGGAGGTTCAGAAGTCCCTGGTAAACAGGGGCAATGTTATATAGACTGAGGAAAGCGAAAGATGGAAAAACATTCCTTACTCTTGAAATTCCACACAAGAAATATTATGTAGTAGCTAGCGTAGGACATAGATGGGGATACCAGAAGTTTTACAGGTGGACACTTCAGGAGGTCTAAACATGATGTCCTGCACTGCAGTAGAAGAGGTTGAGGAGGACATGAGTTACTTGTTAAAAACACGTTTGTCTGGCTTCTCGATTACAGGATCCATATCTGGCCTGGGAAGAGACAGGGACCAACTTTTCTTTGGTACCTCTGTTTTATTTTAAATGGTCTTGTTTCCCAAAGCTGTGTTCTCATTTGGTAGAAGTTTCATTATTAAAAAGTAAAGGCCCAAGGAAGCAGTTGCAGGTGTTTCCATCACCCTTCTAGAGCTGAGTTTACATCGTGGATTTGCAGCACATTGAGTCCACTCTGGCTTATTTCTGATGCAGACTCTAGAGGTGAAGGTGGGGTGAAACAGGTGTCCCTGCAGCTGTGTTTAACTCTGGCCACTTGGTGGGAAGGACTCAGTTGTTTTGTTTTCACTGATGCACCTGACATGTAGGTGTATTGCTGCTTGAAGTGTGTTTTTGGCACAGTGGCCCATCAACTGCTGTTGAAACATAAGTGTGTGAATACATGCCCCAGCTGAGGAAGTCCCCAAACTGTGGCTTCCTGGCAGCTGTTGAGGGGAGAATAAGGGAGAAAAAAGCTTCAAACCTGCCCTGTTAGCTTTTCCTCTAAACCTCTGCTGCTCGTCTCTGTTAGAAATAGGTTCCTGAGCTACATCTGACTCTATGGTAGTTTTCTTGGGAGCAGGATCAATGTTGGGCAAGTCTTTGGAACAGACTGAAATCAAGAGAGAATTGGAACCCAGGCTGGTTTGAACAGTGACCAAAAGCACAAATAAAACACGTGGTGTTTTACGTGGAATATGCTGATGGCCTCTGTCCCTTCTGGATAAAAGGAATCAAATTCCTTGTTTGCTTCTACAAAATGGGCCTGATTGACTCTTTCCCTTTCTTGCCCCTGGTCTGTCCTGCTCACTTAGGAGCTCTTTTCATTACTGCTTAGAATTCACTGCCTGGAGCATGATACAAAACTGATGTCCTGACTGGCTTGGTGGTCAACAAAGATCAATGGGTGAATATTTAGGTAAGCATTGAGGGCAATACTGCTGCTGAATAGGGGTGGTTTCCATTCTCACAGAACTGAAACATTCAGTGTGTTTGCTAGAAGTTGTCCTCTTTGCTCGTGCCCACATGCTTCAGCAGTACAGTTGTATCCCAAGCCTGATCGGGCGGGGGAGATGTGTTTGCATATAGGGATGAAATAGGTCAGCTATTGAGTGCCTATTTGTGCCCAGCATCAGACGGGCTGCTAGTACAGACAATATGGTATGACCCTCCACCTAGTTCAAAACTGTCAGCACATGACTCTTCCCAGTGTAATCCCTCCTCAGTCAATTAGATAGAACACTCTTCAGATCCTGTCTGAAACACTTGCTTTGTGTGACTGAGTGGCTGCCACATCAAGTGAAATGATTTACCGGGTGTGGTCCTGAGGAGACCTTGGTCACATTTCATCTTGAAGGCACAGATGTTTCTACGTGCCTGGTCCTGTTGGTGTTTGTGTCAAGTCGGCTTGGCTAAAGAGAGCTTATTCCTGAGTTCCATGTAAGTGTTTCTGGGGAGCAAATGTTTTGCTTTTGAGAAGACTCAAGTACCAGATGTTTAGCATATCTCTGGAGATGTTATCCTTGATTCTATTTACAGTTGTTTTGCTTACTCTTTCATCCCAAGTTAAGGACAGGAACACTGAGCTGCGTGTTGAATATTTACTGCATGTGTTCGCAGCCATGTCTATGTAGTATTAGTTTTTAAAATGTTTATGTTGTAGTGGCGCATGGTAGGACTCTGCCTGGGGACTACACAAAGTACGACTTTCCCAGCCCTCCAGAAGCTGCTCCTCTTAAGGAGCACTTAAAGTTTTTTGCTGATTGGTGGTTCTTCTATGCTCGATCGTGGTCATGAGGGAGCATCTTTATTTAGAGAGGAACATAAATAGTACTGCTCGGATCCTTACCTTCCCACTGCTTCACAGGAAGCACTGGCACCACACAGGCTTGCAGTATAGGCCTGCTGTCCAAAATGTGTTTGTGAGAACTCCTTGTTAAAGTACTGACAGTATTATTGCTGGATCTACCTCTGAGGTGGGAGGAACATCCAGCTGCAGTGAAGTAATTTACAGATCTGATGCAATCTCTAATTAGTTTCTACATTCTCTTCACCCATGCAAATCAGGCAGAAGTTAGGGTTGTAGCAGTGGATAAAACTCATGCCAGAGTTTATAAAGCCTTAGGATTCTTGGGGAGGAGATGCCCTATTAAGGGAAAACATTATCATGACTATGTATTATTAATAGCAATGTAATTTCTGTCCTGTAATACTGAGTTTAAATTTGACGTAACAGCAGTGACTTTCAGCAGAACACGCTCCTGTACTTGGAAGGCAGATGACTTTGCGGCATATTAAATGTGAATTATGGTCATCTTATTGCGAAAGAAGTCAGATGAAGTGCTGTCTATCTTTAATCAGCAGAGCTAGCAAAGGCTGTGATGCCTTTTTTTTACATTTATTGGAAAGGCAGTCCAAAGAGCCTGCTGGCAATCGGCTGCATGTCGTCTTTCTGCTTAAATGATGAAGGTATACCACAGAAAATGGGATCTAACTCTTCCATTGACCTTTTTCTCTCAGTACGGCAGACCTTTAATGCCAGTATTATTCCTGTAAAATTCCTACAGAGATATTGGGCCTCCAAGACAGCTGAGGTAAAGACCACTGGTCAGATTTAAAACCCAAACTAATAAAAATAATAATTAAAAAACAACAGAAAACACCCCACCTCTTGTTTCCTTTCTGACCTTCAAATCAAAGGCTTGTTTTCATTTTTCCCAATTGCTCTCTTCTGTGTGAAAGTAGCCACCAGTTCTGTTGTTGGAGTGGTAGGTGGGTTGGGAGCCCAGTAAGGACCAGACTTGGAATATTGGGGCACTGAGCTCATGCTGTGATGACACACCCAAATGTGCCTAGCCTAAGAAACAGCCAGTTGTGATGGAAGTGATTGTTTTAAACAGTGTTAGACATGAAGATCCTGCTGCTATCCTGTGTCCAGTCAGGTTGGTTTGTGTTGCTGCAGTTTCTTCCCTACTGTTTTTAAACAGAATGCTTGGCCTTGGGGGTCCCAAGATGCTGTCTCCAGACCAGTGTGGGCAACTGAAGCAGGTTGGGCTGAATCTCCTCAGGATGGCTGCAGGAGTAGCCTTGGCCCACTCAGCAGGAAGAGGGGAGATGTGGAAAGAAGCATCTCTCCAGTTTGGTAGGTTACTGTCTGCTTTCAGATTTTGCTCTGTAGGTGAGTTGGCTGAAACAAATGGCAGCCTAAGCCCTCAGCAGCCCCACTTCTCCCTGTGATTTAAATGGCAAAATGTGCCAGAGCATAGACACCCTCCTTCCATCTGCTTGTCTGCTGGGGGCTTGGACCTTTGGCATGGCGAAGTGAAGAAAATGAGAGCATTGCTGACCTCTGCCAGTGTTTGATTTAATCTGTCATGCTTTGTTAGTCAGAGCCCATAGTCAGGGGTGATACTTTG
This sequence comes from Machaerirhynchus nigripectus, assembly GCA_013397975.1. Taxonomy (NCBI): domain Eukaryota; kingdom Metazoa; phylum Chordata; class Aves; order Passeriformes; family Dicruridae; genus Machaerirhynchus; species Machaerirhynchus nigripectus. The sequence continues at coordinate 542,844 of VZRQ01006438.1, read as the reverse complement.
AAGAGAAATCTTTCTTTTAATATATGTGTCGGAGTGCTGTTAAACTCTTTTTTTTCTTTTTCTTTTTCTTTTTTTTTTTTTTTTGGTTAATCTTTATGTAGGTGAGTCCTTATGACCTTTATAATTTCAGTGTGCTTTGAACACTGTTGTTGTGCTATTCTGCTCTTACATTGTGTTAGCAATGGGGGCAAATACAGCTATTTTTTTTTACTGTCTGTGGTGCTGGACGAACTGATCTGTTCAAAGACTGGTGCACACCAGGGTCGTTTCCAGCACGGGTCCTCCCAGGGCACCCTTGTCAGTGCTAACAGACAAACCAGCATTAGCAGCGCAGTAGTATCTTGATTTGGCATTGCAATTGGATTGAAGAGGTAAGCAGCTCTCTGAGGCGTGGCTTCTGGTGTGGCTGAGGAAGATTTGACTAGTGTGAGTTAACTAAAAAAGGGCTGGAAGTAGTAAAATATGTCCCATGAGTGAGGCAGGCTCTGGTGCTAAAGGTGTAGACATGGATGTCTAACCTTGTGGCTGTGCTAGTGAGGATCTCCTTCTGAATTTCACCTGATGGTACAGTTCGTACAGTAGACAACACCTTGTGCAGTTTTTCTTTTTTTGTTAAAATGGCGCAGCTGTGCTGTTGCACAAACAGAAAATTCGCAGCATAGCTTGATTCTATGAGAAGATGAGAGAAGGTATTGATAAAAGGTGTATTTATAGTGGTAGAGCTGTGCCCAGGCTATGTATTGTAATTATTTAACTTCTAGAATAGAATACTGCACTCCTATAACATGGGAAACATCAGAAGACAGATATTTTATTTTTATTATTATTTCTTGCATAGCTTTGTGCTTTCATTCTTGACACTCTGATGCCTGCTGTGGTACTGAGCTGTCTGAACCATTTTCAGTAGACCTTCCCTCTGTGACTTTGTCTTGTTGCTTGGTTTTAGGTACTTGAGTTGCCAAGTGATCAGTGGTGTAGGTAAAGGAAGGACTTGCAAGCTGCTTCTGTTGCTCCAGATTTTGAAAGAATATTAAATAATAAATTAAGGGAGAATGTGTAGGTAAATGTGGAAAAGGGAAAATATGTCGAGCAAATAAAATGACTTTCAAGCTTCCCATAGTTGCCTCTTTTCTCTCTTTTTTTTTTTCTTTCTTTTTTTTTCTTAAAGCCCTCTCATGCCTGAGATTGACAGTACATGACAGAAGTTTCCTGTATGCTCCTGACATGGATAGTTGAGCACAACCCCTGATGGAAGCAGGGTAAAAGCTCTGCAAAATACTAAATACGTTGTTCTGTCTGCTTTTGTTTGAAAACTGGGTAAGTTGTGTTGAAGCTTATTGCAGCTTACTGTCCTTTTCTTTGTATGTGTAGTAGATTTTGCCCATTGTGCAATAGTGATGGCAGAGTGCCAAGGATGAAAATGGAGTTAAATTTCCAGGATGGCCAAGATGGGCGTTTTTCACAGGCCACTGCAACGCAACAGCCCCCTTCACTGTTAATATCTGTTTGCCACAGTACTATTTCAAGTGGCTATGAATTGTTCTGGTTGCTTCAAACCACTGAAGCAGAAGTGTTTACCCTACTGCTTTTTGTTTATTATCCGTGTAACAAACTCTGAACTCCTAAGAGTGAGCTGTCAAAGTCAGTGACTTCATTTGCAAGGTCAGCATGCATGCAGGTAACAAAACCACAGTCCTTAAAAAAAAATTATTTTGGGTATTCAGTCTTGATTTAAACAAATTTATTTAAATGGCTATGTAATTAAAGAGGGACAATCGCTTGTGTAGGTTTCCTAAATTTATTTAAGGCCTGATCTACACATAGATTTTTGTACCAGTGTAATTATGACTGCAAGGGGTATGATTTCTTTAATGCAATAATTGCTGTGTGGTCATTAGAAGTCCAGCTGGTATGACTTGGCATGAGCACTGTTCTGCCAGCACAGTGGCACCTGTATGTGGTACAGGTTATCCTTGCTCCTGTGCAGGCAGAAGTGGTCAGTTGCATACATCTTTGGAGTGTTCGGCTGGCACAGATGTGTCCGTGTTACAGGTACAGTCCAGCTCTAGGTGTACTGGTATAGCTGTGCTCTGCATAAAGATGGTCCATTTACTCATTCATGTGGTTTATGGTTGTGGATGCTGTGAGGAATTTGGTTTGGCTTTTGGGTCACTCTGAGTTTGGAGACCTTTGAGCAAAAGTCTCCCAAAGGTCTCCAAACTTGTGCTTGTTCAGGAGCTGGCTATGCTAAAAATGTGGTGAAGAGCAGAGGAGGATGAACCTTGCTGCCCTGCACAGCTGGCACTGACCTCCTGTGTCAGACAAGACTTACCCGCCTGGCAAGTGTAAGCATAATTATCCTTGAGCTCTCTGGATACCTGGGATAGTTGCACTTCCAGATGGTGGGACTGGCATCCAGGATATCATAAAACACCAGATCTTATTAATACGCCATTTTGACTCGCAGAGTAACAAGAGTTGTAGGGGGTTGTGGAGGCTGAGAGTTTACCCTCTTTCCCTCTTTTCTCCTTTGGAAAGAGACCATAACATCCTTTGTTTTAGCGTAGCCAGGGCTAATGATGAAAGTTTTTTTTTTATCAGGCCTAACTCCTAGGTATGAGCATGGTGAAGAGCACAGCAAATGAGAACATGGTGTGAGGAACTTGCTTGGTAGTAATGTAAGAGTAAACATAGTGATTTAACACAGGGAGTAAATTTGCTTTTATCATTTGCTATTGTGCTAGAGTTTATCTCAGGGTGAAAACTGGTGCCTTCAATTCCATCACAGCAGCAATCACAGCTTTAGTGAAGCAGATGGAAGTGAAAAAAAGGCAGCACCTTTGTTTTGCATTCTGATGTTTCCATGGCTTTTATCAGCAATAAAGACCCTTGTTTTGGCACTTCCTTGCAGTGAATGTTTGGCTGTCTTCAGCTATTCCATCTGGCAATTTTTTGCCAGGAAATACCCAGAAGGGAGGTCATGGTTGAATTAAATACTGTTTCTAGGGTACTGGGCTTCACGTGGCTAATGAGAAGCCTTAATATAGAGAGCTTTTCAAAATCCAAATGGAGTCAAGCAAGGAGAGAGAACTATAAAATAGTAATTATCCTTGCTGTGCTAGAGTGATACTGCTTAAAAATGGGAAACCAAGGGCTAGGCTGAGCACTCCCAATTCTTTCTCTTGGTGTCTGTACATATATGTATGTTCATGTATGTATGAAAATTTAAAAAAAAAATTAAGGTGAAAAATATGTAAATTAAAAATTCCTGGAAATCCCTCCCCTTCCTTCACTTCCTCAACCCATAAAAGACAATGCAACTCTTAGTGTTTCATGTGGGGATAGGAAAGGGGAGAGAAAATAGCTAGGAGAACATCTGAAACAATTGCAGCTAAGCTTGTGTGCATCAAAATAAATTCCAGAAATGTGCCTGAAAGTTGTATGTAAAAGCTTTGATTCTGATCCTGCTTGCTCCACTGGAAATGCAATTAAAGCTCTACTGGATCAAAGGAATTAGTTGAAATTTATGGTGATATTATTGAGAACAGATTGTGGCCCAAAAGAAAAACTAACTGCGCCTCAGGGAGAGGGGCCTGGCCTTGCAGATCTGTGTCCTCTCAGTAAAGGCATTTCTGTCAATTTAGGAAATGATTGGTTGGAGTCTTGGGACACAGTTCTGCAAACCTTTGCTTACAAGTAGTCTCCTTGAAGACAAAAATCACTGATTCCTTATAGAGAATATTTGTAAGGCACAGTAATGCATGAGTAGGATTTGCTTGCAAATGGCTTTTGTACCAGTTCATAAAAAAATCTGAAGATACAGCTACATCTGTGCAATTCCATAGCCCGATATAGTTGTGTTTCTATAACATGTTATGGCAGCATGTCTGCAGGAATGAAAAATAAGAGGGAAAATATTTGGAGCAGAGGTGCATAGATACCTTAGCCATAGCCTGCAAAAATCTATCACTAAATGAGCGTGACAGAGCTTGCAGAACTCTTTTGTGACTTGCTGCTTGCCTTGAAGGAACTTGACAGTTTAGTGCTGGGAAAGACGCTTTGTGGTTAAACAGTATGAGATGCCTTGATAAAGACTTTCTTCTCAGGCAGAGTGCTAAGCAGCACTCCCTGAGACTGGTTTGTGGATGTAGTGTTATCCAAATGCATGAGAAGGTGTCCTGAATTTTAAACTCATGTTGCCGAAGAATTCTGTTTAAAAATCAGTGTCATGAGATGTTTGGTTTGCAGGGGTGACATCTTTGCTAAACTAGCCAAAGTATGTGTGGACATGGCCTGTGACTATTGGAATAGCTTGAGAAAACCATGGACCTGAAATGTAATTCTGAATATAATTTTTACTCCACCACATAGTCATTAGGAAAAAATGCTTTGATGCATTGGATGCTTAAAATGAGGAAATTGTGTTCACAAGCCATCTTGCTTCTGTCTTGTGAATGCTGTTCTGTTTGCTTGTGAGATTTGATGCTGTCTAGCAGAGTTATTTATGCCTTTGATTATAGTGCTGTCTCAAAGCTTGTCATATAAATTCAATTATGACGGTACTGTGGTTGTCGTTGTTTGAAATTACAGATTTGTTCACATAGGCAAAGGTGATCCTTCACAAAGCCTGATGATGTGCACAGATGTTTTGGCAGCTGCTGAGACCACACCTGCTTCCATCTGTGTGCAGAGGGACCTGACCCTTTACATGTCAGGTGGGGATAAAATTGTTCCTCTATCCCCTTGTTGTGTGTTTGATGAGACTCCTATTTGCTCTAAGCAAGAGTGGTATGATGAGAATTAAGCTTCAGAATTTCTGTCCTGAGTTTCCATTCTCTGTAACACAGGTTGTGTGTTTTAATTAGATTGCACTTCCTGCCTTCCTGAAGCTGGCTTCATCTTTCAGGATGCCCAAACCTACAGACCGAGGATGAGGTGGCACAGGGAAATTAAAGAGACTTGCTGAAGTTTGTGTGGGAAGCTGGTGGCAGGGGCAGAAGCTGAGGCCTCTGAGGTCTGCTCTTCTCTTTCGCTGTGGGACCTGCTGCAGCTGAATGCTGTTGAGTGGATGATGGCCTTGGGAAGCACACCTGAGCTGCTGGAAGAGGACCAGTCGCTCTCACTCCGGTTGGGGCTTGTCCGTGGATGGTTGTGTAGGGACTCTAAAACCAGGGTGGGAAGAGAGGATTGGGGAGAGTGCAGAGTAACCTGGGTCACAGTGGAGAATAACCTCTACTGCTACTCTTGTGCGTGTCCCTTTTTAATGTATACAGGGCAGCTTGTGAAGGAATTGCAAGGACTGTTTGAGGCACTGAATGTTTTGGGGGTTATTAATGTCAGTAATCATCTTTCCAGTGTTGGAGCTTTATTTAACAGATGATACCAAAAAAAAAAAAATCATCTTAAGACAGCTTGCTATGAGCAGCGATGGCTCAGCAGCTGGGAGACTTGTGTATTTATTTTTAGTGAGGTGTGGAGTTTCTCTTTAGTATTTGTTAGAGACCTCTGCACACTGGGAAACCCATTTCTTTACCAAATGGGCAGGGCCTTTTTGGGCTGACTGGAGCAACTGCTGTTTTGGAAGACAGACAGTAGCATACACATGTGTAATGTTGGTTGCAAATACAACCTCAAGCATTAGCTCAAGCTGATATGAGCAAGTTCAGATTTGCAGCTGCTGTTAGGAGTGCTCAAATGAAGTATCAAAAAAGATGTGTGATTTCATGTCTGGGCATTTTTTCAGCCTGTAGAGTGCTTGGCCTCTTGCATTGTACAGAATCATCCGATAGTGCTGGGTGGAAGTGAGTAGGGTGCTGGTAGTTGCTGGAGCTGCATGTACTATTGGGGTCTTGTCATGCTTACAGGGAATTTGCACTAGATGGAATTGCACTGTACAGAGCCATGAAAGATGTCTTTCTAGGCAGATCTGACTGTTAGTGCTTTTCACCAAGGTGGTAAATAAATAAATAGGCATTAGAAAGCATTTCCTTTCCTTGGTGCCTGACAGAAAATTGTGGGATGATGCTCTAACTGCTAAATCAGGTTTTGGAAAATCATTTAAGGCTCTCTTGAAGACTCTTAAATGTAATGCAACAAGTGAGTTATTAATTGGCCTTGTGAGCTCTTTGGTTTAATGACAAAGGACTGGATTTTGTGGCTTTTGCCTACTTTGGGGAGGAAGTACTTTTACATTTCTTTATTGAAAAGGATGCATCAAAGAATTAACAGCAGAGAAGTACAGGAAATTGGTTTTTACTCCTAGAGAATATTAGTTTTACTTGCACTGCAGCTCTGGATTAGGATGGTAGATACATCTAGGTTTTTATAACTTTCTGTCTGGTCTTAGTATGTTAGCTTGCATTGCATGTGGATTATGTGATGCTTGCAGCTAGGACGTCTGTAGGAAGCAAGCAGATCATATGGATTATGCTCTCATGATTGTAATGAGATACATTCTTTGTCCGTATATCAAAAATCTCCAGAACAAACTTAAGATGGCATTATGCTGTAGCAATAGGCTTGTGAAATTGCTGCAACTGTTGGTGCAGGAAAAAAATGAGAGTGGCACATTCTTCCGAACCTGCCAGCAAATAAAATATATTAATTAGTAATTTAGTATTGTTCCCAGAATATGTATCTGTAGTAATAAGATCACCTTGTCATTCTGTCTGTCTTTTTTTAATAATCTGTTCTTTTATTGCAGGCTTGTCTGTCACTGTAAAGCCTGTCAGGGCCTGAAACTAGTATTATGGAAATTAGTGTGGGTAATTGTGCTGCTTCAGTTTTCTCATAGCAAACAGTGGGGGTAGTTTCTTGATTGGAAAAAAAAATTAAAAATATGGCCACAGAGGAAAAGAAGTCAAAAAATTAACCTCGGACTGAGACAGACTTTCTATCTCTGGTAGGAGAGCTGTGTAGCATGAACCTCTGTTCTGATTTAATGCAGCTGTACTGTCCCAATCTCTAAACTTGTAATTACAAGACTGTGAGAGATGGACTGATGTGGACAGTAGTTGGGATGTTAATTAAAAGGCCATGGATGATGTGGGGAACATCAAGCCTTAAGTGCTTTAAATAGAGAAACTGGTGAATATATAATTCAAAATTTGAATTTTCAGTCTTGGGTCTTGTTTCTTCTCCTTTTGGATGCTCAAGTAACTGCAAATTGCTTCACACGGCATGGGATAGTGAAAATTCAGGTATTTATAGTCGGATGTTCATTTTGGTAGGATTAAAGTGGATTTCAACTGGCCTGTTGCTTTTCAGACATGGAAACCAGAAAAACGCCTGTGTAGAGCAATCTGAGATTTATCTCTACATTTCCTAGAAGAATTTTAATCTTTTTTTTCATGTCAGTATCCCCCTGTGCTCATGTAACTCAAATTCTTTCCTACAAAAATATGGATGCAGTCATTCTTTATTCCTCCTTGGGCTTAAAAGTGGAGCAGGTGAAGAACGCTTTGAGCAGTTGGGGATGGGACTCCCATGTGTCTCTGCTTCTCAGTTTTGCAGCTCCTATAGCCTTTAGCACATCCGCGGCATTCCTTTTTTCCTTTTCTAATTGCATGTCCCATGAGAAGTTTTACAATGATGGAAAACTCTCACCTCTGTTGGTAGCTGCAGGTGTTGGAGCCCATTCATGTGAAGCCCATCAGCAGCGGTGGGTGATCAGGGGCAGCATAAGCTTGCAGAGCTCTTATTCAGGACTGCCTCAGTACAGCAGTGGGTGTTTTGGGTTAAAGTATGGGAAGGGGGTTTTTCACCTGGGCAGGGCTGGACCCCTAGGCAGCTTGTCCCTCTCTGCATTTGTCTAAAGCAGTGGAATAGATGCAGTTGTCCTCTAGGCAGTAGGTTTGTTAGCATCAGTGCGGAGGTGTCTTTCACTTGGTGGGAGGCTAACTGTGAAAACTCAAGCAGAATTGCATTCAAGGTCAAGTGCTAAAAGATTCACAGCCCCAAAGAACTACGCTGTCTCTGAAATTTTTGGTCGTTCAAAATCATCCAGATTTAGCCCCTGAGAGCTTGATCAGTATTAGGAGTGTGTCAGGCGTGACCCTAATGGAACTTCCACATGCCTGAAGCCTAAAGACTTGAAAGCCTTCTGATCTGGTATTGGCAAAAAGTCATCTGTTTGAAGTAGCTTTCTGTTTAGCGGTTGTTGCTTTGTCCAAAATTCCGAAGAAACTGGTCTTCTACTGAAAGCAGCGTTACAAGAAATGGAAAGCCAAACCCAGTCGCTTACATTGTCTCAGCATTTCCGTGAGATTGAAAAAAGTGGCCGGACCAAGTTGTTTTTCTTTAAACAAATACTTCTTTTTTTCTAGTGTAGTGCTTGTTTTATGGCTGATGCCTTTTTGCTGGGTTTTATCTCAGAGCAGTAAAAAGCTGTAAATACTGGGAGTGGAATAAAGAGAATGGAATTTGTGGTGGAAATGTGCAGTGGGCCATAGTTGGGCCATGCTGCTACTGCTGTCTGCACAGCAGCAAACTTTAGTCAGATTGGAGAATATTGTATTTCTTTCTGCACGCCTGACTTTCTTACATTTGGTGGCCTGTGTTTGGCTTGTTACCTTTGTTTGGAAACAGTGCTTAAACAAAAGGAGACTTAAGAGGGGTGGGGAGTAGCATGGGCTGTTGAGGTTCAAGTCCTGTGTTAGGGGTAGAAACCACCTAAGTGTTCCCTCTGCCCCCTCTGCAAGAGACAGACACTGTAGGTTCCCTGAAAGTCACAGCAATGTGACAAGCCATGCCCAGTCATGCGTGAAGTGGTGAAAAGGCTTAGCAGCGTTCTTTGGCATTTCTTGTCTTTGAAAATGCATAGCTTGAAAACTTCAGATAATATTTGCCTGGAAGAGGAGGATGTGTTTCAGTCAAATGATAAGAGGGGAGGGGCTGCTCTCAGGGCTGACTGTGAGACACCTCCCTTGTTAGAAACAGGGAAAAATAGATGAAAACAGAAAGTGGAAAGGCACCCGTCATGCTGATAAATTTGGCCTGAGGAAGCCAGCTAAAGAAAGGCCGGCAGGGGAGGGGATGGGAGGGAGTCGGAGCAGGAGGGAACAAGTGTTAATGCAGCAGGCTGTGCTTTTGGGACAACGCTTGCAAAAATTGGAAGAGGAAAGAGGGTGTAGCTCTTGTTACTCTCAAATTCTCTTGTCTGCCCTCCCTCTTGCCTGGGAGCTGTGTTCCCTGTCACCCTCCCACTACCAGGTTGTGGGCTGCTTGCCTGGAAAGGGCTGTGCACCACTTGCCCCTAAGATGTGCTGCAGGGGCTCACTTGGTGGTGGTGAGCCCCTGGCAGTGAAACGCAGCTGGGAGGAGAGGGCTGGGGCAGGACTTGAAGTGAGGTTTGCATTATGCTGGGAAAGGGTAAACTGAGAGGGAGGAAGACATCATTGACTTCAGTGAGAACTGTCACATCTCCAACACTAAGATGCAGTGAATTAATGAACCTTCCCTGGAAGTGAAAGTGCTAGCCGTATGCTTTGGTGGTGAAAAAGGTTAAACAGAGAAGTGTGTTACCTTTACTGTCTTTTCTTCAAGCTGTCTTGAACTTTCCAGAGAAAGACTCTGTAAAGGCTCTCTCCCTGTGGAGATAAACTTCAAAGATCACGACTCTGGAGTGGAGGAATAAAGCAACCTGTCTGGCACTGCAAACTCCCCACTGAGGTACCAAGAACTGTTCTGGTCAGACAGAAAATGCCTTGGGCACCAAGTGCAGCAGGTCATTGATTAATATCACTGTGATGGTGAAGGATGGAAAGTTAGCCTTCCTTTAGAGGATTAGGAAGGCAGAGAGAAGTCAGGCACAGTTAGAAATTTTTGTTTATTAAACAGAGGTGATGAATAAGTGTTTCAGCATCAATAAGCCGTGGGACATTTGATAAGAGCCTTGTTGAGTAACTCCAGAAGTTTTTGCCAAACACAGTAAGGTCTGTTTGAAGTGACCTGTCACATGTCTGTGTGTGCCATAGCCTCCCATACTTTCAGGTGTGTGAGCTGTCTACCCAAGATGGTTGCTGAAATGTGCTGTAGGCAGATGGCCAGTGTCACCTAGCCTGAACTCAACCTTCTGTGTAGAAAATGGGTAAAAAAGTCTGTAAAAATTTGGACTTTGGTAATTTTTCTTTTTTTCTTTTTTTTTCTTTTGTTAGGAGGGTCTCCAGGACAATGCTTTTCTCCATGCTCTGGGAAGGGAATAGCACCGGTCCAAACTCCATCAGGGTTGCTACTTTCAGTTCTGTGTCACAACCCTGCCATCTGCCTTGTTTTTGTTGAAGCCACCCAGCTCCTCATAGCGAGGGCCTGTAAAGATATGTGTATGAGCCTGACTTGTGCTATGATGCTGCCTGATTTGGCAGTGGTTCCCATGCAGTGTATTTCAGTTCCACAGCAGGCATTACAGTTAGGTGGGCTCAAACTTACTTGCTGTTGTTTGAATAGAGTTAAATGCCCCAATGATGGTGTTAACAGCACCTCTGCAGCCTTTTCATTGAGACACTTTCCTAGTGCATGCAGTGCTTGAGTATACTCCAGGCAGCCCCAGCCTGTGGCTTGTAGGCAAGAAATTGCTTGTGGGTGTCTTCAGACTGATCTGTGGTTCAGCCAGGCCCAGGTGAAGAGGGAGAGCAAACTAAGTGTTGTCCATCTCTCACCCGGTTCACAGCCTTCACTGGCACGTTTTTAAACACTGGGCTTGAAAGGGGGAGCTAAGGGAGCTGTTACTGGGACTTGCTTGACTTGGCCCAGTGAACAACTTGGCCTTTTCCTAACATGGGTATGTCTACAGTGTGCATGACTTTGTATAGCTGAGCTATGTTTTTCTCCTCCTGGCTTCTTTTTATGCAAGTTTTTCTCATGTGAAGTATTTTGGATTAGATGAGGTTTACAAGGAGGAGTTGACATTACATTTCAAGGTTTGCTTCTGCTATTGCATTGGCATACTGACATCATATCCCCTGGGGTTAAATCTCTGGGGTGAGAGCCAGTATTTAACAGGATTTCTTTGCAGGGTGGAGGAATATCTTGTAATTTCACCCCCCTACAAGTTCAACCTCTCCCTGTTGCACTGCTTGTTCATTATGTCAAATTCCACCTCTACAACAAGTAAGAAAAGACTGTATTAGCCCTTATTGTGATACTTCGTGCTTAACCATCTGCTTAGAAGGGATTGATGATACTACATGCAGCTTGATCTCCTCCTGACTAGTTTTTGAATTGCTGGTACATCCCTGTATGCTGTTAAGCCATCTTTGAAGCTCACTGTGTCACAGCAGCATACATGAGGGGTAAATCTACTGAAGTCAGCCAAGTGGTACCAGCGTGAAACTGGAGTGACCAGAAAATCATGTCTCCTTTCTTCTGGATTATGTACAGCAGAGAGGGGTGAAAGCTTCAAGTGAGCAGAGAAAATTTTGAAAGCAGCTTTTTGATTTCCCTACCAAAGAGTCTGGCCAAGTATGCTGAAAGTAATTCCAGAGACCACAAGCTGATTTGAAGTGGGTCCCCGGAGCTGCATAAACAGACAATGCATTATTCATAAGCTAACTGAGCCTTTGCCCTCCTCCAGCAGACTGGGAGAAGCAGAAATGTGCTTGCTTCCTTCACCTGGTTGGCCCTCTGGGAAGGCTGTACTCTTTGCAGAGCAGAGTGGAGAGGGCAGAAGAGAAGGCTGCTGATATAATTAGGCTGATTGGCACTGGGACTTAGGAGCAGTTATGGGAAGCCCATATGAATTCACTTACGACTTCTTAGTGCTGTGTTTGTCAGACAGCAGTCAATGGGGATCAGAAGTCTGGGGTGCACAAAAATTATGCAGGAGGGAAAGACTGCCTAGGTACCCATGTACCTGTGTGCGAACCCTGTGGCTCAAGCACATCTCATCCTTGTTCCTCCTGCATTCACTTGCAGAAAACAAAAATAACAGTAATCTTCATTAGAAGCTGTTAAATGTGGCCTCCTTCAGTGTATTTCGGAATCATAATCTTGTAGAAAGCATACCTCACCCAGCAGGAATTCAGCAAATCCAGTAACAGGCTTATGATGCTGGATCTGGCATGAGAGGTTTCAGCTCAGCTGACTAAGCTGATGGGAGAGCAGAAGGGGCTGCCTTGTTTGTACCCATAGCTATGGTGTTCGTGTGGGATGTGTTTGTGGGAGAACTGGGTGTTGTGTGTGGCTTCTTCTTAAAGCGTCGTGTCACAGGGAAGCTAAATAGACACAGAAACATGGACTTGGAGCAGCTGAAGTGGCCACGAAAAAGGGAGTCCAGTTGGTGGCTATTGCCTCTTCATGCTATGTTTGTCAGTCTTGCAAGTTCCACATCTGACTACTTCCTTAGTAGCTTCTCTCCTCTCTGATTTTATTCCAGAAACAATGCTAAAATGACATTTTGCTCCTCTCCCATCCTCCACTGCTTACTTTGCCATCTAAGCACTGAGCTACAGCGTTTGTAACATTAATGTGCCATGAGCAAAACCTACTAAAATACTGTGATCTGACAGAGAGCAGATGAATGTTGTCACTTGAATGTATTCTACCAAGTTTTACTTAGTGTTACGTGTGTAGCAGTGGATATTTTAGCTGGTACAGATGTGCAATAGTGTTCTTAGTCCCAGGACTGCATTTTCTTGTAATAGTCACAGTTCACTGCAAAAAAGTAAGTGTTCAGAGGGCTGACATAATCATGCTGTTCCCTAATCATACTGGAAGAACAGGTCATATTAAGTCTTTGGAATAAGCTGCTGTGGATTCGTCATGCAAACAACCACTCAGGTTTGGGTTTGTCTCTGACAGACCAGCTGTCTTACTTGTCATATGTTTATAGCCATTTGAGACAGACAAAACTCTTGAGGTCACCTAATCAATCTCCTGGACAGAGAAGTGTTTTCTCTACAGCATATTTCTGTGATATATCTAATCTTAATTATTTTCCTTGATGGGGTTTCCATCACAATGATCTCTCCGCTGGAAGAGGTCTTTTGTCGTCACGCTATACTGTCCTTTATTAATTCAATCCCATTACTTCCATGTAACTCCAGTTTTTAATACCTTAATGAGTTCTCTTCAATCCTTGTTGTTCCATTCTTTGAATTCACATACACCTGTACTTCTATATTGATGTGTCATACCTGTCTGTCACTGTGATTGATGAAGTTACCTCAGTTTTACTAATGCCTCCCATAATCTGCTGAACTGCATTTCAGATGCCATTAAAATGGGTTGGGGGTTAGACCACTGTGACAGAAAAGCTTGGAGCTAAATAATCCCCCAGATCGGTTTCCAGCTTAAACCATATCTCAGTGGTGTAGTAAAAAGTGAAAATGATGCTGTGGTCACAGTCCATCTTCTGGTGTGTGGTCAGATGACCCATGAGAGCATCTAAACCATTTAAGGCCTGCAAAATCAATGCCAAATGTGTAAGCAGTCACTGTTGTAGAGCTGTCTGGATCAGAGAAGCATGCACAAGAAAACTCTGTTTTCCCAGACCTTTTGCAGTGGGTGTTTACCAAGGGGTTGTGCTTTCCCTCTGTACCGCTACAAGCGGTCTGCAGGATGTGGTTGGTGTGCTGTCACACTGCTGTGCTCTGTGTGAAGGCAGGCTGCACGAGGGTGCTGGATCTGACATGCCTGTTGATCATGGCCATGTCACATAGGTAGGCAGACAGTGACTGTGATTTTATTTTTTCAGCTCTTCAGTGAGCAGTTCGGTGTATTCTTTGCAAGCCTGCCAGCAGCTCTTGCCGTTCAAGTGGGTGATGTTCTAGCAGCATTTCAGAGCTGGCAGAAAAGGGTGATGATCAGATGCAGCCAGTTAAAAATACTAAGCATATGCTTTACAGGAACATTTGTTCTGTATCCTTGAGCTGAAGATTGAATTTCACGGCGTCAAGGCAGAACAGTCTCACAGGGGAAATAGTGGCCTTTTGGAAAGCTTGCTTAAGTATTAGATGCACTGAGATGACATGTCAGCTCTGCATTAAGGATTTTGCTATGTCAGGAAACCCAGAGGTGGACACAGCTTGCTGAGCACAGAGGTCTTGTTGGTGAATATGCTGTGGGTGTTACAGAAACATAGCTGGAGTGGATGGGATTATGTTAAACATCGGTATGGTAGTATTAGACCCTGGGGACTTACAGTTTTATTCTCCAGGTTGTATCAACACGTTATAAAATATATGTAAAGTTGTAGCTGAGGTGATACCTCATGATGGGAGAGGTTCCCTCAAACGAGTTGCCCCTTGCATGCTCTGCTGAGTTTTGAGGGACAGTTTCTTCTGTCTCTTGAAGGTGCTGTGGGAGACCAATCTCCCAACATAAGGAAGTTAGGTTGCCCACTCTGTGTCAATGCCCTTAGCCGTCTTCTCAGAAGAATGGCTGAGAGTTGCATGAGGGTGGAAGCTGAAACCCCCATTCTTTTGGGTATTTGGCCCGTTCTGGGTTGGATGCACTGATCTGAATGTGGAGGAATTTGTAGTTGCTGGTCTGTTCAGGAGCAGATGAAAGTCTCTGGAGATGTCAGTCTCATGCTTCCACCAGCTTTAAATCCACAGAATGGTAAAATGCAGTTGTTGTTTTATGAGACCCAACTGTAATACCTGAAGAATGTGTGGCACATTAAACCTGTCTGGTTCATACAGAAACTCATGTATAATTCACAGCCTCTGTAAATATGTCAGTTTAATGCTTCTCTGCACCTATCAGCAAAGCTCTGTCTCCCTTGGGTTAGTCAGACTTGACAGCTTCTGAAACTGGACCCTGAATTGTGTGACAAATGGTGCTGAACTCTGAATATTGCTGAATAACAACTAATTTCGAATTCAGAAAAAAAATTCCTACAGTCAAAGCCATTTATTGAAGTTCTTCGTTGTCTCCTTAGGGCAATTTTAAAACTTCATCCTTGTTATGATGGAGGAACCCCTTACTTTCTTACTAAAGAAAGATTGTACCAGCACCAACCAAGCATTGGTTTTTCTTCCCTGGAACATGTTCCACCAGCATCAAGAAACGTAACATGATGCAGTTGTTGGTCATCTTATAGTTCTTTCAGATATTTGTTTGTAGTTTAATATGTACAGTATTTTCTTGTAGACTGTAGCTCCTGAGTAAGAGTCACTTGATGACCTGTGATAGAAATGTGCCATGCCACAAGGCTCTTGGTGACTGGTGTGATGTGTGCCTACTTTTTATTAACTGAATTGCCTGTATTCCATGGATAAATTGAGTTGTGCTTTTGTAAAGCCTGTGAGAATGCATTATTTTGTGTGTTTGGTGCTTGCACGCCCTCCTTGTAAGTGACAACTCAGGTCTCTTAAGTAGTCCATAGTGAGCAACAGCTTGGTTTAGTCACTCAGAAAAAAATCGCAAATCTACTATAGGCACTATGAAAATAGTGTTAAATAACAACATGTTTTATTGTGGCTCAGTCAGAGATGCTGAGAATTTTAAGAGCTGTTGGATGGTAAATTGTTAAAACACATTGCTCTGTGGGATGCTGATGGAGCCTGGGCTGAAGCCAAAGTCTGTGCAAGTCTAAAAGAGTTAGTTGTCCAGGGAGTTAGCCTGCTTTGGTCTGGGTCCTTTGGATGAGATTTTCAGAAGCAGTCAGCAGTGCTCAACTCCGTGACCCTAACTTCAGTGGGCGTGGAGAACCCAATGCTGAGTTTCCCTGCTGTTAAATCCTACTGGTTTTAACATCACCTTTGTGTGACTCAAAGGCACTGAAGGGAGGAAAAATAATCTGCATTTTCAAGTCAATACAGTATAAATTCTCTCAAGAGCTGGTTTTACAAGTGACTCTACAAGTTACAAAGCTGTCTTTACCACATGGCCAGTATGAGTTATTTTCCTGCACACAGATGTGTCAAACCAGGGGCAGTGAGAGGTGTGAGTCTGCATTGCTAAACAGCTTTTTGGCGGGAGCTGGGACTCCTCTTCAGGAAATTTAATGTGTGTCTATGTGAAGGGAGCTAGAGCAAGAGACTTTAACATCTGGAAGCCCTCCCAGGGCACAGCTTAAACTTTACTCGTTTTCCTGAGCTCTGGTTTCTTATCCAATTTCAGGCTGCCATTTGTCACATTTTAACAGCTAGTGGAATTTGTGTGGCAACCTTCCTACTCTGTTGAAGGGTGTCATGGTAATTCTTTATTCCTTCTTGAATTCCTGTAATTCCTCTCTTTGGGAAACAAAACAAAACCTATCTATAATAAAAACAAGAGCAAGCCTTCCTGCAAATACAACAGCACAAAAGCTGGCTGCTCTTTCCCACTGAGGCTATCTGACCCAAGCAGCCTTTCCCCTATCACCTTCAAAGCCCTTGATTTAAGGGAAGGGAGTGATTACTGAATCATTAAGGATAATGGCTATTTACTTTTGGAAACAATGGACTTGATGAACCACAAAAAATAGCCTAATTTTCAGAAGTGCATTTGCCTTTGAGCGAACTAGCTGGGTTTTGGGGTGGAAATACGTACATTTTAATGAGGTGGTGAAAAGTGACCTTTTGTTCTGAGATAAATCACAATTTATTTATTTATTTTTAATCTTGAGGACTGACGTGGACCCCAGCATGGAAATGTCAGGCCAGAAAACAACACTAGCATTTAAAATAAAGAGCACAGAATTGAAAACTTTATAGTCAGTACAAGTTCTCGGACTTACCTGACACCTTGCTAGGTTCCTGTTTTACCTTATATGTTTTACTTGTGTATGTTAACATACAAATTTGCTCTGTCTGCAGTAGGATTTTGCCATGTAAACATCGACATGTGGAAAACTGCTCCTATTTTGTAGAATCACAGACTGGTTTGAGTTGGAATGGACTTTCAAAGACTAGCTAGTCCAACCCTCCTGCCATGGCAAGGAACACATTCCACTGAATCAGTTTGCTCAAAACAAGTACCTGGCCTCAAACACTTCCATTGGTGGAATACACACATTTAGGTGTTTAGTCGCATCTGCTTAGGTTACAGTATAATTAAAATGTGCTGAGGCAAGGGTAATAGGGAGGGTATTACTGTGCTAATTGGCATATTATTGTAAAATAAGGGATACTGCTGGATTTGCTTTGTGAGCTGGATTGAATTACAAACTGGAGGTAGTGGTAGGGGGATAGCAGAATTATTTTCCTTCCAGTTTTTCTCATAGTCCTTCCAATTTATGTGACTCTGGAGCTTGAAAGATGTGTGTATTATCTACAGCCTGGGCTGAAAAAGTGACTACTGCTCTGTTGTAAGCAATTTTGGCATTTGTATGGATTTATTTCTCAGGGTGTATAGTCTTAGATTCACTGCTGACTTGAGTGGGAGTAAATGCCACTGCAAACACAGCTGAAGAAAGTGTTTGGCCTTTCAGAAGAGGTCCTGACAGGGTGCTTGACAGAGGTGCAGATGTGCATGGCAGACACTTTGGATGGCAGGATACTGCTGCTGTTCATGATGATTGCTGTGGCTTGCTGTCAGCTGCATGTTAACCTAATGAAGAAATACTAATAGCGGACTGCACAATGGCAAGCAGATAAATAACACAGGAAAATCAAAACTGGGAGAAAAAACCCAACAGAGTTTTGAGCGTGTGTAGATGGTTCTTCATGGACAAGTGACTTGTCAAAAGTCTGATGTGGAAGTGCCACAAAAGTGGAGGTAGTCAGAGTAACCCAGGTCTTATGTGCATTTGATAAAATGACGTGGCTGCTCCTTTGACTTGGGCAATTTAGGTTTGCAAGTTTAAGCCCTTTGCACTTTATGAAACTGTAAGCAGCCTTTGGATGCCCATGCATGCTTTCTTCCTGTGGAGAACTCCAGGAGCATTTCTTGTCAGAGACAGACGGACGTGTTAATCATTGCCTTCTGCTGAGCCTCTACTGGGGTACCCTAGCAAAAGATAAAATGTGAAATTTGTGATCACTGTTTGAAGCCATACTTTCCACCAGTCCCACTACTGAACTCTGTAGGGCAGCTTGTAATTGGATTTTTTAATATTAGATTCCTTGCTTATTAGAGGTTTTTGCATAAAATACCCAATGATTTCACTGGTAGAATACAAGGATATGAATCTTACTTATGCTACTGCACTTCCTCCTATTGTAAAAATGCTTTAAAATGCTCCTGTAATAGGTATATAAATATTTTAAAGTGGTTTTAAACTTAAGGGAGTGTAGTGAAGTGACCTGTTAAGAATCAGGCTCTATTATGTCTGAAGGGGATTTTTCTATTGGCATTGGATAATATGTTCCAATTTATAGGGAATCTGTTTTTCAGTGAGCGTTGCAAGCTTAACTCAGTCAGTTGGCTGACCTTTTGGTATAGGAGCAAGGTCATCATTCAGTGCTTGTAGCCTGACCAAGTGAAGCCTCCCCACCTCTGCTGCTGTCTTTGCCCTCCAGGAGACACATGAAAGACTTTGGCAGAGCCCTTTCCCCACCCCCCCCAGTTCAGTTTTAGATCATTTCAGCATTTATTGCCCTTTCTGCTATTGCTTAGATCAAGTGGCATTATGCAACCCAGCTTGTCTTTGTACAGTGGATGAAATTTTGTCACATGTGTGGCGTCTCCCACATTCTAATGAACTTCAGCAAATAAATGCTTATTATTTCCTGGTTAAACACAAGAATTAGATGCTTAATAACATGTATATTGGCAGTTTCATTTCACACATAGCTTCCTAAGGGCTTCCTGCGAAACGAAAGGAGTGATTCTAAAGTACAATATGGCTAATTTGTCTCACAAAGAAAGCATTTTTATAACAAAGTAGTAACTTTGTGACCTTTCTTTAGAAAACACAAGTAAGTATGTGTATGCAAAAAGGAGGAGCATCACCCTTTAAGAATTGCATGCGTCATTTGAGTAAATTTTAAGATGTTTTACTGCAAATGCTTTGTTTTATTGGCAGTGTGCAGTCATGGTGCTCAAGGTGATCTCAGGTACATAGAAAGGCACAATATCTTTTATCCGGTGAACTGGTGAAGTTTGGAAAAAACTCCAAGATTTCAAGCACACAAATATTTATGTTGTGGATTGGGGTTTTTGTTGTTGTTTTTGTTGTTTTGTGGGGTTTTTGAGTGCTACAGGAGCCTTGATGAGTGAGACAAACATGCTAAATTTCAGCAGACTTTCTGTTCTTTAGTTTAATTTTGGATTCTGGGCAGTGAACCATGCTAAAGCTCTTTCCACTTCACTGGTGCATGCCGGAAAAGTGTAACTGAGAGCTTATGTAGTTTTGAGCAGACACTGCAGTAAAATTCCCTTCTGACCCTTTTTGCCTTTCAGGCTTTTGCCAGTCCTGCTAAGTCACCTAAAAGGCTGGATTAAAAATATCTCGCACAGTCAGAGCTGGTTAATCAGTGCTTGGTTTGTACGTCTGGACAAGCAAAAGGTTCTCATTGGTGATGGGATATGCTTTTGACACGTGCCATTGCCTTGTTTTAGGGCCTTCTTGTACCATGGGTTTGACCACATATGAATGTGGTTTCATCCCTTCAACACACACAGAAGATGAGGTTTTTTTCAGGCAGGAGAAATGGCTCTCATGTCTCAAGCATTCCAGACCACAGCAGCTGAGGGCCCAGGCTCTCAATTAAGGACGGTGGAAGCACAACAAGAACAAGAACAAAACCAGGGTGAGAGTTGTGTTTTTCTGCCCTGGCAACTCAAAACTGTCCCCAGATACAAAAAAGTCTTGTTGGTGCCCTGCATGCCCTAACCTAGCCAGGCTGATGATCAGCAGCAGTGAAGCTGCAGTAGTACAGACATCAGCACACCCTGTGCAAAGTCACCAGGCATCCTGGGGTCTGTGAAAGTCCACGTGCTGTGATTTCATTGCTGTTGCTGCTAGAGGAAAAACTCGCTCAAGTGTGTCAGCACATGCAGCAGTCATATTGTGCTTGCAGTGTAGACATGAACTCCGAGAGCAGTGGAAAGATGATGTCTCCACTGGTGTAAGGAAAACACCAAGCATGACTCCCGTGACTTGGAGGGGGACTTTTTACAAGGGCATGTAGTGATAGACCAAAGGGTAGTGCTTTAAACTGAAAGAAGATGGGTTTAGATTAGATATTAAGAATAAAATCTTTACTGTGAGGGCAATGAGGTACAGGAACAGGTTACCCAGAAAAGTTGTGGATGCCCCATCCCTTGAAGTGTTCAATGGCCAGATTGGATGGGGCTTTGAGCAACCTGATGTAGTGGAAGGTGTACCTACCCATGGCGGAGAGGTTGGAACTAGATAATCTTTAAGGTCCTTTGCAACCCAAATTGTTCTGTGACTTCAGAATGTGTTACAACAGCTCACCTTCAAAATGGGGACAGGACCTAAATAAGGTAGATTAAAGATAGGAATATCCACGTAGGCTTGCTTGATTGTCCTCGTTCAGGGTGGTGATTTCCATATGATGATATTGGATATGAGTTTATGACTGAATGGGCTAAACTCAGGCTTGGCTTTCACTTGTTAAGCTATGACAAAACCTGAAATAGTTGTACAAACAGAAGCAGTACTGCTGCAGCTCTTTAGTTACAAAGGTGGTTTACACCAGTGTAGTTTCTTCCTTTAAGAAGAGTGGAATAAGCTATCCTAAAATAAAGCATAATACAGATAAAACTGTTTCTACAAAAGACAAACTGGAGAATCTTGACTCTGAGTACTTGGGAAACATTTTAAGAATTAGTAAAGGATTTGGACCAATTGTTTCCCAATTCTGTGGGTGGCTACTAAACTAAAATAGGATACTTCTCCTCTAAAATATTTATCTTACTTTAAAATTTCAGATTTACATTCAAATAGCAAGAGTAGTGGTGTGTTTTGTTCACTTAGTTCTATCACTTAGCTGTTTTGGTACACAGAGTAGTTGTATCCAGAACAAGTGAAGGTGCATGTGACCATGTATTAGATCTGCACTGTGTTACCATATAATTACATGGAAGATACATACAACATGTTGTCATTTTACACATTATAATACCAGAGGCCGTATCTGGCACATGAGCAAGTGCTAGGCACTGTATCAGCACAGAGCAGAAGGCTGATTCTTATCTGATGAGCTTTCCATCTTAACAGAAATCAATATAGATGGTACATAGGGGAGTGCAGAAAAGACAAGGACATAATATTTTTCTGAAGCCAGATGTCAGTTCTGACACATAGAAGCTGACACAGAAAGAAAAATGAAGGAAAGAAGCACTAGCAACAGGAAAGGCAGGATGAAGGAAAGCATTGAAAAGACTTGTTGGAAAATCAGATATTTGGGTGATAGGGGAAGGCTTCACAGAGTGATCAGAAGCAGTGAGTGAGCAATGATAGATAGGGTGAGGGTAAGAGATGTAAAGGCTTGAAACCAAGCATAAGTTTGATGCAAGAATGCAACTCTCAGAGCTGATGATAGTGACAGGTTTGGGCTGTGATATTTGCCAGAGCCATTTGGGTGGAAGAGAACAAGCTTCTCCTTATCAGGACTGGAGGAAATGATGTTGGAGCTGCTGAGATGTTTGGTACCGGATGCCCGAGAAAGGAAGAACTGTACAAACACTGTGTAAAAAAACCATCCAGGATGTGCTGTCTACCCCTCTGTGTTAACATAGGATAAAATAAGATGTGAATCTGTAGTGATCAAAATCTGTTACTAACTACACTGCTTGCAGTTGGCTCTGTCTGGGGACAACAGACCCATTTTTCTATTTAGCTTAACCCTTTTCAAGTGAAACTGCAGAGAGGCATGTTTCTGGTCTGGAAGAAAACTATCCTCCTGCAGAATTGAGGAAATCAGGAGAGGCTATTAGGATAAGCTCTGTCTCAGCAAGAGCTTCAGCGTGATCCAGATCTGTAGACATAAACGCAGTGCATATCCAAGCTGACAGCTAATGGTACAGGGATGAGCTGTGTTGTCCTCAGGCAAGAGGAGGCAAAATAAGCATTGCCTTTGACTGTGTTGTGCTTGAGCTGAAGGCAAGATATTGTGGATGTGCTGTCCAAAAGACAGGCCAAGCATTTACTGAGTGTTGAAAGGGCCTGGAAGCCTGGAAGTAGTCATGCATTGGTGTGTCATCAGTTTGGATACAGTTGAAACTGCAGATAAAGTTTTCTAGGGATAAGATGCAGAGGTAGAAAAGAAAAGCCAGTCAGAGTATTGTATGTAACAGGACCACAGAACATGGGAGAGAGTGTTCAGGAGAGCATGAGTAAAGCAAGAGAAATAAGGTTTGGACAGAGTCATAAAATTATGGCTTTTACATGTCCTGGGAGACAACATGGGCTAATGCATTTGTACTGTTCTGGTATTGTAAGGTCACATCAGTGATGCTGAATGCTATATAATTAATACTGCTGTAATGTTTGTGTGATAAGGAATATCAGCAATCAGTGGTTATATTAGCACTCTAATCTTGGCAAACAATTGAATTAACATCGTGTGTGAGAGTAATGAGACAAGAACCTTATGCAGTGATTGATTGCTCAGTGGCTGCACTACTGCTCAGTTAGGGAAAAGTGCAGGATTCTCTGAAAGATTTCAGCTGTAATCAATGGGAATTTCTGCCCTCAAGAACCAAGCAATGTAGCACTGTTTTGTTACCTTGTGATTTCATTAAATATTAAACTTGCCAAGAAATGAATAATCTGTTAGTCAAATATAAACTATAAACATGGCATGAATTCACTGTTCTGTTTGTCTGTTTCATGCAAAGCAGGTGTAAAGCTCTTGCCATTTTGGTGGGATAGCAGTTTGTACTCTGCTTGATCCCTGTGCTGGTACACACAGCAGTACAGTGTACGGTATAGTCCAAGTTGTGGAGTTGTTACTCAACCAAGATATGGTTGAGTTCCAGAAACAAGGCTGGAGCAGAAACAGAGGATGTTTTGCACAAGGAGACTCTCATCTTAGATGAAACTGCGTTTTCTACTCGGTTTTACCTTGACTTTGCAAGAGTGATCAGGATCTGTTTGGGTGTATTAATACCAAGTGAGGAATGCTAGTGCCTGGTTTCCTTAACTGCTGTTTTAATGGGCTTGGTGTAATTCAGTGCAATCACTGGCACTTGTAAGGTACGACAGTTTCATTCTTATTTTCCTTCCTCTTTTTTGACCTCAGCCTGCTACATCAGATTGGTTGTACTCAAAGGGCTTCTGGCTGTGTTCTCCCAGAGACTTGTATTCTAATTCGGTTTTTAAAGGTAAAAAGAAAGGCATTCAACGACTTCCCTTTCTCTTTAATGGAGAAGTGTTCTCTTTTCTGAGAAGATTTGTGGTCCTTTCAGGAAACATTCAGTCTGAATTCACAAGACTTCCTTCTGAGAGCTTTTTCAGCAGCTGCATCTCCTCTGCCTTTGTAAACCTTACAGAAAATATTTTTAATAACTGCTTATCACAGAAATTCCTGACATGTCAAGAAGCAGGAGCAATTTGCTTTGGGAAAGCAGTTATTGATCCGGAAGAGCAGAATAATTGCAACAAGCAGTAATTAGTGAAATCAAATTTCACTCTACACTAACTGCCTTTGCATATTTATTATACTGCAGTTGTTGGCTATTTCACACTTAATTCTGTCACTGGTTTACCAGTCAATCCACTAATGGATTTAAAATATTTAAATCCATTGGTAATAAACTGGTCAAGTCATTGCATTCCAGTATCCATTCCTCAGTCTTGCTTTGCAGAGCCATGGTAACTTGCTGTTTGTTTTGCCAAAGTTCTGCAAAACTTTGGTAGTGATTCCCACAGATGATGGCAGTGGCACCATGTTACATCCCGAGATTTTCTGTCGTATTAAGATTCAGGAAACAACCATATAAATAGAGCTCTCCAAATAGTACCTTTACATCATCATCATGTGTTTCCATTTGGGGGATAAATACTTCCTCATTCCAGTGGTGATATCACTTTTCCAGACCCTCTCTAAAACTAAATATAGTCATAGAAAGTGTCTCTGCACTTACAAACTAAAGTGGTTGAGTAATTTAGGACCCTGGAGAATCAGAGAGGATGTGCTGTGTCATACATCACTGACAGTAATCACTGACAGGGTGGCTTCAGTGTCGTTAGTAAAAAAGGGAGGTGTGGTCTTGAAGCGAAAATCTAAGTCTGGAGGTCAGTGGTTTATTATGTACAGACTGGCTTTGCACAGTGATTCTGTTTGTCTGTCTGTTGATCCTTAGACTTAGAAAATGCTACCCATCAGTGGGACATCTGGGTATCTGACACCCGGAGGAAGTTGCAGATCCCCAGGCAGCTTTGTGGCAATTCTGGTAACCAAGAAAAGCTAAGGTTACAAGCTAAGCTCCACTGGCAGTAGCATTCCCTTTGAAGGGAATAGTGAGGAAGAAGAGGGATCCTTTGGGCCTGATTTTGATGATTGCTGAGCCTGTGCAGTCATTTCATCACTCAAAACTCCCAAAGCAACTGTGCTGCAGGCTTCCATGGTCGACTCTCATATTCAGAATCATCAGCATTGGTGGCCAGTCCTGAAGGTGTTGACTTCTGATGTTCTCTTTCATTTAAAAAAAGACACTGGGTAAATGGTATTACAGACAGAACAAAATCTGATCAAGAATTTAGGCCCTAGACAAAAGTCAGTAGTATTAATTAGGTCAAAAGAACTAATGAAGGGTCACATGAGTGAGCATATCTCCTAACACCTAGCTCTTCCAGGGTTATAACTGCTCATTCCCCTGCCTTAGATCCTCTCTTCCTGACTGTGGTGGAGTCATGCCAGCTGTTCTTGTAGTGCAGTTCAACATCAGAAGGCAAATAGTAATCACTGTACATAGATATCCCTTCAAACTGAAGGGATGGTTCCCTTCCAATTTTTGGATGTAGAAATACAGAGAGAACAGGATTCTTCAGGCCTGCCATTTGCCAGATGGCCAAGAGAGCTGATAATCTGGAGAGATCAGAGCTCTGCAAGCCTGACAGCACTGCCACCAAAGCCTGGGGAGGAAGACCTTGCTCCACACTGGACTTTCAATTGAGAAAGAGTGTGAGGACAGTTCTTTCACTCTTAAAAGGAGGAGAGGGTTAAAAAGGACTTCCAATTCTGGCACAAAATGATCAGGCTAAACTAATCAGCATGCTTTTTTTTGTGTTGATATCTGGACTGTTTTTCTGCTCCGCTGTCTTTTCACAAAAATACTGGTGTTTGAGGCACTAGGGGAAAAAAAGGCATGCCAGGTAAGCAGAGAGCATGTTTCCTTGTCATGTGCTTTCCAAATAGGGATGCCAAGATCTCTCTTTATATCTGGCTTTCCACAAATTTCTAAATAGTACTTAACTACAAGATTTTTGGCTGGATTTTGAGAGAATTAAATCCTCCTTTGAAAAAGGAAGAAGTTGTCTGAAGCTTCAAGAAGAAAACCTGGGAGAAAAGTACAGCTCTCAATCCACCTGTAAGCCTCAAAAGGAGCATCTTTTCACTCCAGCATGCCTTGCAGTTCCTTCAGACAGTGGATTCCAAAGGAAGGCAGAGGCCCCAAATGTGTCTGTGAGGAGTGGTGCTGGGAGTGTAGCTGACATTTTTTGGGATAGTGAGCCGGGCAGAGTGTGATATAACACCAAACGCAAGTCTTCTCATCAGAAGAATTGGAGAAACCCACTGCCCTAAGGCTTTTCTTTATACCAGAGGGTTGTACTCTTCTGATTATGTGGTCAGATAATCTGAATATTCAGAAATGAAGGCTGCTTGTGAAGTTTTGCACCTTAGCTTGCAAGGACAAATATTTGTGGGACAGACAACTGGCAGGTGCTGCTTAAGTCTTCAGAATCGTGGAATCGTTTAGTTTGGAAAAGATGTTTTAAGATCATTAAGTCCAACCATTAACTAAGTGCTGCCCATTCCACCACTAAAACGTGTCCCTAAGCGCCACATCTACAAATCTTAAAAACCTCCAGGGATGATGACTCAACCACATCCCTGGACAGCCTGTCCCAGTGCTTGAAACCCTGTTGGGGAAGAAATTTTATCCTAATTTCCAGTCTAAGCCTACCTTGGTGCAGCTTGAGGCCATTTCCTCTTGTCCTTTCTACCAAGAACCAAATGCGTCTTGCAGTTACAATTTGTGCTTTGGTGAATTCAATCTAGTTTGAATCCCTGTTGTAGTTAAATTCGATCTGACAAATATCTGTAAAGCATATATTCTGATTTATCAGGGCAGTTCTGATCTCTGATTATTTTTTTTTTCCACAGACAATGGGGGCTCAATCATCAATTTTTTAAGTATTGGCTTTTCAGTGCTGAAAGGTGCCTCTTGTCAAGCAGCACAAAGAAGTGCTGCCCATGCTAGCTGAGCCAAGGGAGGGAGTTGTACTCTTGCTGTCATTATGAGGAAGTTTGTAGGTGGTAATTTTCCAAGCCAGAATTTGGCACCATAAAACTAATATATTTTTTCCCCTGGAACAAAAAGACTGTAGCTGTTACTGGGCATAGTGATTTGATCTCTCTGCGATCCAGCAGGAAACAAGTTGGGAAAAAGCAAACAGCAGTGTCTGCCTGCAGTTTGCCCTTGCTTATGGAAGCCTTACCAGTATTTGTGTTGTCTCAGTATTGCAGGGAGAGTGTCCTTCTCCCCAGCCTTCAGGTTACTCTCACGCTATCAGTAACCAGTCTTTGTGCTGCATGAAGAGATCTGCTGTGTGTGAGGCATCAGCTTAACACTTGAGGTGCAGAGAGGCTGGAAAAGCTTCCTGTGAATTGCCAAGAAATACTCTGCTATAGGAACAAAAGAGGGAAATTAATGTTGGTGTAAATTCAGCACTGATGTGTTCAGCTCAGTCTCACAGGGAAGAAGTGTTTATTGTTTCCTTGCTGGTGCCCTTGCCTTTGATGCAGGGAATGCTGAACCAAGAGCTGCTCTGTGCTGATGTCTGATCTGTGTCCAGGAGGGATTCAAGGAGGATGGTGTTAATTTCTTCTATCTCATTAAGCTAAATCAGGCTGTGCTTACAGCCTCTGCATTTTAGCACGTGGCATTCCCCCGGTATGTACCTTCTCTGTTTCCAAGACACCCCTTGTAAAGGGAACCAGCATCTGGCATGAGCTCAGGGAACACGAATATTTAAGACTCATGGTTAGCCCTGTTTCTTTTGGTGTTTGTTCTCTGGAAGCTTTTGTAGGATGCAGGGACTGGCAGGACGTGGAAGCATATGATGTGGTCAGCCTGGGATTATGGTATCTTTTGTAAAGTGTTTTAGCCTTGAGTGACATTAATTCTCTTGCCTCCCCTGGCTGTAAGGAGCAGGGAGATTTGCCACAAACCAGACCAGATTCAGGTCAGTCATCTAAACAAGTTCGTTATTTATTTTCCTGCAGCATCCACAGGCACCTTTCAAGGCCAAAACAAGGGTATTTGAAGGGTGCAAATATATATATACACACACACACAGACATGCACCTTCCTCTGAGAGTTTATGACCTTATTGGGCACAGAGACAGGCCAGGAGGAAATTGTGAGTTAACCAAAATTGCTTAAATTTTAACACAGAAACATATATCCTGATGCTGGAAGAAGGAAATCTCAGGAAACTTCCCAGCTGTTTTTGTGGCAGAGTTTTATCATTGGAGCATTTTTGGGGCAGCGCATTTGGAAGAGTCTATGGAGTGGAGCACTACTAAACTGCTTACCACCTCGTATCCGTGCACGCAACATGTTCTAAATCATCAGGAAATATCTTCTGCCTCTATTTCCAACTGGAGCAGCGTCCGCATAAGCCCTGCACGCTTCCAGCAAGAGACTGCTGTGAGCAAACCACAGAAGAAAACAGCTAGAGAGCCCCCTTCTCCTTGCAGTTTTTGGGGAAAATTTTTCGTTTAAACAAAGGGAACAGAGCCAGTAGTGCCTGGAAGGACACAGACTTCCTGCTGAGGTGTAAATCACTTTTGATTCTGTCTGGAAGATTCATTCTGGGAACAGAAATAAGTGACTGAAGGAGCTGTGGGATGAGAAGAGTAGTTGGTGACAACCGTTACATGATGTAGGAGAGTAGTAGCTCTAAAGGGAAGAAGTTTCTTGTCCTGTTTCTGAAGGGGTGTGATCTCCTAGCACCTGACTCAAGCTGGAAAAACAAGTTAAAAGCCTTGCCCTTGGCTGGCATTTTTGGGTTACCAACTGTTATACATACACTGTGTTAGCACATGGGAGTCCAGCATGAACACAGTGAACCCTGCAAACATGGAACAAAAAAAGAAGCTCCCTCGTCAGATGGCTCACAGCCTTATTTCTCATGTTTCTGTGTTGTTTGTAAGATGACTTTCTTGCCAGTGGTGTTGTAGGAAAACCCTGCTCAAACGTTTGGGAGACATGCACGCAGTGGGCCGAGATGCAGAAACAGCAAATGGGAGGGAGCAAAGAGGGGGGGAAATTTTCTAGTCTTTCTTGCTTTCTTTTCCCCCCATCCCAAGCAGAGCACAGAAGGTTTCGGCTATCGATGATGATGTCAGTAGTGAGTAACCACTTCTTCAGGCAGATGTGGAAACTTTCCATATGGCGGAATTTCTAAAAGCAGCAGTCCTGCCAGGGGTCCGCTGGTGGAGGAAGATGCCAGTTGGGGCAGGATGTTTTAGGCAAGCACGAGCATGTGTGGTGCTGTTTCCCTGGATGGGCTGGGCTGGTGCTGCATGGCTGGTGGGTGCCTCCATAATCCTTAATGTAGTCAGTGGAGGCTGTAACATCAGTAAAGACAGTAGCGTGGGCTTATTCCACTCAGGTAGCAGGTAGTTGGTACATGTCCAGGTCCCTAAGGAGGCTTGTACCCTTGTTGCTCCCTCTGATGAAATCTGCTGTAACTTCTTCAGCTGGTGATTCCAAAGCCTGCATGGGGGTGGCCCTGTGGAGTCCAGTTACACTTTTGCTGTGTAGACACAGCAAGAGGATGGGACCTGCACAGGAGGGTGCAGGGGTGGTGGTGGTGGCAGAGAGAGGCTACAGCAGCAGTAATGGGAGAGGAGTGGAAAGCCTCTTTGTTGTTCTGCCTCACTTACTAGGTATGATAAAACTAACTTTAGAACAATTGTGTTTGGTGCAGAGACCTCCTGTGGATATTTTTTGGAAACCATAATGTTTTTCTCCCTAGAACAGAGCAAAAAAAAAAGCTTTGAAATGTAAATATATGCCCTGTCCCCTCTTCTCGCTTCGTTCTCTTGTAATAGTTGGCTAATTTTTTTACTGACAGTATTAATCTGTAGTAGGCCTTGACTTCTTAGTGTAAATCAGGAATAATCCCAAGGAAGTCACTGGCATTTTCCTGGTGTCCAAGGATTCTAAGAGGCGAATTAGAAGAGGTGTTTGTGTCTTAAATTGCCCTTGAAGGGCATGGCCTAATTCTTGTCACCTTTGGCAGTGTGGTACCAGGGAAGGTGGAGTCATGTGACCAAGGAGACAGTAAAGGAAAGGGACTTGACCTTGGATTAGTACTGCAAGTGCCAGATTTCTTGACAAAAAAAAAATCTTACTGTCTTTATAAGTGGAATTGAGCTGCCTGAGAGATGTTTTAGCTATGTAGCAAGTTACAAACTTTCCTAACTTCAGGGCAGGACTCTTGTCCTGGTTTAAGGAATGTTCCCACACAACAGCTGCTGGTTCCACTTTAAATAACCTTCTCTATTCCCTAAAATGAGATGTTTCTTTATTCATTTTTCTCATAACCCATGAAAAAAAGCTGCAATCCAATAAACCACGGAGGTTTAAGATACCTCAGACTAGGATGAATCAGAGTTTTCAAGTTTCATGGATCATGCTCTTTTCAGTGACTCAGAAGTCCGTCTCATCCTTTCCTGAGGCTCAGGATCTTGCTGGATTTGGCAGTAAAGTTTGTCATCATGAGCAGTGTTTCACATGAGCGTTCATGTGACCAAATGACGTGCGGAGCTGAAGTTTCAAGATCAAAAAACAAGAAGGAAGGCTCAAAGATGATTTCCCCCCATCCAGTATTTAACTTGACTTGGTCTTCTGCAGTCAACTGGAGTCCTGCTGACCTATTTCTGTGCCCCTAACAGTGTGCTAAAAGATGAGATGCACGTGAAAGAGAGAATAAGAGAAGAGCCAACTAAATTATTCCTGCCACTGGTGTCAGTCATCACTAGATAACCACTAAATATAAAGTAGTTCCTTTAAAGGATGGGAAATGCTGGGTTCATAGGGTGCATGTACAAAGGCTTTGCATGACAGATAATTGTTACAATAGAAAAACAACAGTGATGGAGTCAGCAAGGGAGCTACCGCTCCCCATCCTTTGACATCTGTTGAAGTCCCATCTCAGCGCCCTTCTGCTCTTTTTTTTGTTTAGAGCATGTGAGCTCCAGGCCCAGCAGGCATGTTTGTAATTAAATGTTTCCAACGTCATCCTGATGCTGCTTGCTGCGCCATGGAGAACACGTGTTCCCATGAAGCTGGGCTGTCATGTGGGCTGCTCAAAGGGAGCAATGAACTTTCACCAGGCCGCTGCATTATAAGCCAGTCTCTGTGCAGAGTAATAAAACCAAGCCTTGCTGGAGAAATGGGTGATCTGACATTCTCAGGGTAAAAGCAGGTTTGAAGAGGGAAGGGCATCAGCCGGCCAGGTTGATCCATGAAGGGAGTTTACCAGGATTCTTAATGCTGTGAAAAGTGAAATAACTACAAATATATGGTTGTATAAAATAGTGCTTATGTGCCAGGGAAGTAATTCCCCTGGGGCAGAGTAAAGGAAGAGAATATTTACAGCCTTCCTTTTCAGTAGGCTTCATGAATTTTGGCTGCTTCCTTTTCTGGATGCCCATGCATTACCAGAGCCTGTTAAAGTGCTCAGAGCTGCAAGTGAGGCAATGGACACTGTGGAAATCAATCCCAAATTAAGTCCCTGACACTTGCAGTCACCTAGTGAATCAGGCATAAAGGGATGAGAGAAATACCCATTGGGTCACACCAGTGTTCATATCTGTCCCTGGATTCTTCATCAGTGTCCGGGCGTGCTGTCAGGGAGAGCACAGGAGCCTGGCCTCTGTCTGCAGTCTGCTCGCTTGCACATTCCTGCATCCACCACTCTGGTATTGGGGGTGTTAGGAGGAGCATCTTTGCCTGTTCCCTGTACTGTTTGTTTATGGACCTATTGTCCCTGGATTTGTCTAATCCCTTTTTGAACCTGCTGATACTGTCTGCCTGTGGCAGATGTTCCAGGTCGTCACTGCGGCAACAAATTCCAGAAATTCACTACCGTCTCACTAGAAATGTATCTTCTTTTAGTAATTTAAAATTATTTCCTGCTAGTTTCAGTGAATGCTAATAATACTGAATTTAGTTAAAAACAGTTCTATAAGTACCTTGTCCACAGACTTCATAATTTTGTAAACTTTGATCATACCTCCCATCAGATGTATGTCCCCTTTTTAAGCTGAAGACTCATGGACTTTTCAGTCTCAATTGGTAAAGCAGCTCCTCTGTCCCCTTCAACATTGCATTTGCCTGTATATGTACCTTTTCTATGTCTACTTTGTCCTTTAAATGCAGAAACCAGAAATGCCCCCAGTGCTGGGGGCGCCTGGAGGGCTTGTGCGGGTTGAGCTTGGAAGATGGAACCACAGACATGCAGCATTCACTGCACACAAGAACTATTACAGATGCCAGTTTGGATATTCACCAGGCATAGAGATGGGAAATACGTGTGTAGAACACTGTTACAAACTGCTGTTATTATTTTATATTTGATGTTAAGTGCTGTGCGTGGCACATCTCAGAAAAGCAGAGGTAGGGTGGGTCGGAATAACACAGCGCTACGTCATGCTTTGTGAACAGAATGGTTTAGCACATGGTCCCAGCCCTGCACGCATTTCCAGCTGTAGTGTTGCCAAGAACAATCACATGAATTTGCAGGAACTGTTCATGGCAGAAAGCAGCACTGTGGCCTCTGAACCCACGATGCCTAGGTGTGTACATACATACATATGTGCATATATAGGCAAGGGCCTTTCTTAAGCCTTGTTGTACTTTTCCAGTGTAAATGTCAGTGCATTAAAAATGCAGAGTGAAGGCTACCTGAATTGTATAGTATGATTACAGGAATTTCCCCTTTGTCTACATAACTGATAGCTGACTGAGGTAATATTTTACACAGCCTAAGGTTAGGAATGGATCTGAAGGTCCCTAAAAATCCTTACCTGTATGGTTAAGCTTAAATCTGGTGATCTGTTTTGTAGTGAGATTTTTTTTTTTGGCCAAGCTTTGTTGTGTGGTTGTTCCCTGCAGATGGAGGGTTAACCCTGAGGGGGAGACTGTGTAGGAAGAACTAGTGCTTTTTTGGCATTGCCCACTGCAGCAGTGAAGGAATATCCCATGTTCTTGCTGTGTTATCAGCTTTGTGTGAATTTTAACTACTTTGTACTCTAAATGCTGCTTTTATGCTTTCAGCCTGGTGACTTGCATCTTGGTTTTGGTAGATGGTTTCTTGAAAGCCTTAGAGATCGCTGCTCTTGCCAGAGATTAGCTGAGAAGTTTCACCTTATTGATCTATGCTCCAAGGATATTTGTGGGTATATTAAGTTTGATTTACTAATGGGCAGGGAGAAAATTGAAAGAAGCATTACTTGTTGGCTTTCACAGTCCTTTGTGCATAAGGTGAAGTGACAATATACATAAATTTCAGTTTCATTTTCTATGACAGTAACAGGAAACCTAATTTACAGTCAACGTTTTGTCCACTAAGCTTTGTCTTATGAATCTGATTTCCACTGTTTTAAAAAAACCCCCAAACATTTTCTAGGATGAATATGGTTTACTTTGGCATCTCTTTCCTTCATTTTTCTGCCTTTCCCCACTTCATTATGAATGATAATCCATTCAAAAAGCTAGAATGGCTTTATGGTGCAGCTGTACTCCACGTATAAGCAGTTTGGCTGCGTTCCCAAAATGGCACATTTTAACCAGGGCTGCCATAAAAGCTGCTAGCAGGGATTCTAACCATACTGATGTGTTTCAATCAGCTTAATTATATTTTCAAGTCAGGTCATATTAAAGAATATTCCTGGCCCTTGGCTACACAGTACAGTAACACTTTGAAATTTCATCTCTTGGGACATCAGCTGTCATTTTTGAGTCATTGAGAAATGTGTTTGATGTACCTACCCAGTCCTTGGTGAAACATTTGCTCCTAGGACCATCTGCCCCTTTAATAGAGTTGTCATTTCAGCATCGCTTCAATTTCTGCAGCAGCTGCCCATTGATAATAAGTCAGATGTGGTGATGTCGCAGAGGAGAACGGCAGAGCCTGACTGCAGTGCTGTTGTTGCCTTCAGCTCACTCTGTCAGAACATCATTTCCCCAATTAATGAAATCCCCATTGCGCGTTCTGCCTGATCCATCCTTCAGATTTCTTCTTGATCCATCTCCAGGCAGAGAGGCAAGTCATGCGGTAGCTCAGACCAGATGCCTTTTTCATGGCCTCTGCTTACAGTGAGCATCTTTCTGTGCCTGCTGAGCTGTGTTTTTAGCTTGGCTCGGCTAACTCAATTTAAAACATTGGCAAAGATACGGGAATTTGCTGTTTCACATGGATTAGCATTTTTAAGTTCTTTTTTTAGGCTTGAGCTTGAACTGATAATCTCTGTTTATTCTTAGACTTGCCAGACATCTGCCTTCCAGCTGTCCGTATGAGCATCCCACAGAACCCCTGCAAATCTGAGCTGTCCAGTTCGTAGCACCCCAACACTACTGAGCCCTGCAGTGACTCCCACAGGACATGAGGGACTGGCACTAATGCTGTGTGCTTTGGGACACAGGCATCTTGTTGGCTGTTCAGCCTGAGTGAAAAACCTGTGCTTTTCAAAACAGGCCCAGTGTGAGTGACTTCCAACAGTGTTTCTCTTACAAGTGTCCTCTGTTAGCAGGGACAAATGTGCCAGATGAGGTGTTACGAAATAATGCCATGTAGGAAGGGTCATTCCAATAGTTTGCCCGTTACTCTGAGATCTGGGAGATGCAAATTAACTTTTCGGTTTTGCTACTGATTTTCTGCCTCCTTTTTAGTGGAGGCCTGTCTTAATCAATTAACTTCAGACAGTCTGTGTTAAGATGTCTGGTCTAAAAGTTACTTATCTAGTCTTGGCTGGTTACCAAGATGCTCTGTAAGTGGTGGAAAGACAAACGCCATCCTAAAATGTGTGCCTAAGTTAGTTAAGGTAAATAGCCTCGTGGTGATGTGTATTTATGTCTGTTGGGAAGTCTCAGGTTATTAGTTTAGACCAGATGCTTACCTTTGTGATGATAGAAAGGAGCAGAAATTAATCCAGGGCTTGTAGTCTCTCTGTGCTTTTTTTCACAGGCTGTAGAAGTCATTAATGATTATCTGGTGTTTCACAGGATGTTGTGGTTGGTAACGATGGAAGTGCCCACAGATTTTATAAGTAACAAAGTTACGTGAAAGGGAAACATGCCCCCGTGTAGGCAGAGATGACCTAAATGAACTGACAGTGGCTTCTTTGGAATGGGAAATCTAAAAAAGAGAACTTCTATCCTCTTCCTAAATAGCTAGCTTTATGAAATCTATAAAGCCAAAAGCATAAGCAACTTTTGTGGCAATCTTGGCTCCCTTTTCTGCTCCTCTACACTTGAAGTCTTTCATAGATGTACATATTTCTGTACATATACTGTCTGTTCACAAATCCTCTGCCTTCACTCAGGTGTTGGGAATGAATTAATTCCTTCCTTTTATTTTTTTTTTTTGGGGGGTTCTTTCCCTTCTCTGATGTGAGTGCTGGTTTTGGGGACTAAGAGGATAAATTTCAACAGCAGAGTCTCTTGAGTCTCTGATGGGTGATTTAGTTGCAGACTCCAGATACCACTTCCCTTTGATTTTTCATTTTCTTTCTGTTCTTTTGTACAGGCATGTGGAAGGCTCTGAGGAGGTCTGTGCACATTGTTGGGTTGCTTTGCCCAGGACTTTGGGCCTTTGTCTCATCTTCCAGGCAGAAAAAGGTTAGCAGTTGCCTTTATGGTTGGACGAGTTGTTGTATATCAATAGAATAGACTGCTAGGCAGAAGTGTTGCATTCTTCCAACCCTTCTGGGATCGTAATAACCCTTCCTGCGAGAGGATCTCACACCCTGGTCCTCTGGGACTGGTGAAAAAGACACTGTTGTCTGTCTTTTTTGTGGGAGCATGGTTAAGTTCATTGTGCCAAGCTGTCAGAGGAATCTCTCTGGCTGGAGCTGGCCACACGAGCAGAGGATGAGTTGCCCCATGGGACACCAAACACTTGGGGCATTCTGCACAGTGGTGGGAGCTGCAGGGCTCTCAGGCTTGGTGTTTGGTCTCACTCAGCCCAGCAGGGGAGCCATGAAGATACCCCACCAGGTGGTTTAGCTTAATAGCCACCACTGAAAGGAGTACAAAGGCATTACAGCATTGCCTGATAGGTTTTGGCTGTGTGTTTCATGCCACCTGGAAAGGCATCAAGGAAGTTGCAGTGCATGATGCCTTGTGTGCCAGGTAAGACCTGCTTAGTCACAATGAGTTGGTTTTTCCTTCTAGATCAGATTCATGTTGGTTTGGCAGAAACTGACCCACTAGAGCCAGATGCTGTACTCATGAACACCTCTGAGGCACTGTTTGAAAACAAATTCACCAGTCTCGAGAAAAACAGTCTGTTTCTTTTAGTGTGAGATCCAGTGTGGAAATGATGAGTGGGTTTTTGCTTGCATAATCCACTGTTGTCACAAATTTAGTTGCAGTAAAAATTTCCTTTTAGAAGGAAAGGAGGACTTTAGAAGCCACCAAAGACTCAGGCTTGTGTATTTGCACAGCTCTAACCCTAGGAGGGCATGATTCATGGATAATAGGAACTGCTGAAAACATTTTCCCACTCCTTTGTGCCTGTGCTTAGTGAGGAAACTGGGGAATGGAGTAAAGACTTAAATGCTTTTCCCTAGAAACCTGCTACGCTGGCTTTCAATTGTGGTACCAATACACCACTTCCCACCAGGCAGTTAGCACGTCGTGCTGTCCTTGATGCCCTCAGCGGTGCTGCCTTCTCCTCACCGTGAACAGGAGATGTGGCACTTCTCATGCACGCTGAGGTACGTTCCTGGGGGCACATCCCCACCATGTGCTGTGTGATGGGAAGAGCCTTTTTGCCTGTAGGTGTGCATTGTGCAGGTGCCGCAAGAGCTGCCTTTAGGGAGGCTGGCAGATGTTGAGGCGCTCACACAGCTGGGGTTGCTTTGAAGCTGTGTGCAGTGCATGTGAGACCTCTTTGGGTGTCTGACCGGTGGGTGTTCTGCACTTCATCTTCCTCTAGGGAGCTGCCCCTTGCAAAACAAAACCCTGTGGCACGCCCGGTGAGTTGGCAGTCTGGTGTGGGTTGAGGAAAGCCCCACGTTTTTTAACTTGTTCCCCTTTGCATCTCACTCAAACCCACACGCTAATGTACATTAGGGGACACTTTAGACTCGTTTTGTCATTAAAATTGTACATTATGACCTGGTCTGATCTCAGACAGTGTGCCTGTACCTCCACTGTTTCACTCCATTTTGTTGTAGCAGTGCTGAGTCTTTATCTGGGGCATGGAGCTGGTGAACGTGGACTCTGAACCCTGAGATATGCTCCCATTTCTCTGACTGAATGCTCACAGATCTCACATTTTGGCATCTGTCCACAGATTGAAACCCTGTCTGGCCTGCTCTGACCCTGTAATTGCGTAAAGCAGCCCTAGAATTTGGCTTCTGATTGTCATTTTTTTGTGTTATTGTGTATTGTATTCCTAATACAGTGATGTGCGAGGAGACAAGGGTTTCTGAAAGAGGATTTACGTCAAGCTGAAAAAAATTGGTGTTAAATAACATCGATTTTGTTTTATATAACTGGGACTCTTTTTGAAGTCCTTCTTTAAATATTTAGTGACACTTTTTCTTCTTTAGCTCAAGGGTCAGTGTCTCGTGTTGGCCGATGGTGTGGGTTCCCTTGCCAGCATACAGAGGTTGCCAGTTGTTTCTTTTCATCTTACCAGGGCTGGCTTTCCACTCCCTGTAAACAGGGCTTAACTATCATATCCAGATGATGGTCGAGCTCCCTGCAGCTAGACACTGCTCACTGACTTCCTCTAACAAGCTTTGCTGGCTGGGATACTCTTAAGCCCTTCTTGCATTACTCAGGATGGGTCAGGGAAAGGCCATGTGTTGGCAGTTTTTGGTTTCCTGCTTATGTATCTTCTCTGCTCACTACCTTGTGTATTGCTCAGCTTCTCTGCAGTCTGAATCTAAATCCCGTCCTGGTCAGAACAACTGCATTTTCTAGAAAAGAGTGGAACTTCAGTCTTGTGTCCTCCTCCTGTTGCGTCCCGTGCCCCCAGGCTGCCTTTTTTTTTTTTGTGTCCAGAGATGTCCACTTCGTCATAACACGTTCTGTTTATAGCACATTATACCTGCAAAGATAAAGACATGCACTGCTGAACAGTCGTAGCATTTTAGTCATGAACTAATAAAACCTGATTTTCACTCTTTTTTTCCTATGTGGAGTTACAGAACGTGAAAAAAAAGTCATCAGGAGTCAGATGGACAAATATATTTGCCTGCAAATAAATAAACACAAAATGAGATCTCAGGAGCTTTGTTTCCTTATGAAATCAGCCTAAAATGAGTCTGTAGCCAGTGCTCACTCTGTCTTAAGGAAAAAAATATGGAGAATTGAACCTCTGAAGCTTTCTCTGCTCAAGCTAGTTTGCAGGTTGTTCACAAGCTGTTATGAAATGGGAGCTTTATCCCCCTTCCTGTTCTATTCTGTTAGTTTCTTTACTCTCTGATTCATGTTTTCAATTGCTAAACCTTAGGGATTTGAATGAATGAAACTTTACCAAGAAATCTGCCATATAACTCATTAATAGACACAGAAATATTTTATCCCAATATTCCCAATAGGATTGGTAAAAAACCCAAAAGAACAAAAATCAACAGAACACCCCCAAACACACAAAGCTTTCCCCCCAAAAAAAGAAAAAAACCACTCCAAAATCCTACCTCAGATGCTGTAAATTTATTTAATTGTAAATTGAAATAATTTCTAGGATCTGTGCTTTCAAGATGTTACTTCCTGTCTCCAGTGTCGGTCACAGAAGTGGAATACAGCTTTTGCAGTGTAGCGACCAATCTCACTGGTTTTAAGGGTCCAACAAGAAAAATGGCCCAGTGTAATGATTTATTGTGAGCTTTGGGTTTCATGTAGTTAAAACCTGCCTCGAAGCCCAGCATGATATCAGCGATATTTTAATTGCGTGTCAAGAGCTTGTGTACATTGATAGGATATGACTTCCATGACTAACCAGTATTTGAAGCACCTTTTCAAGGTGGGCCAGGCACACCTGGGTGTTCCTCAGGAGTCTCCCGCACCTGTCTCCTCTGGGCCTCTCAAGCATCCAGGTGGCAGAGAGTCAGCTGCCCTTTCTCAGTGCTCTGCTCCCTAACGCAGGGGAAAAGCTTTGTCCCCCTTCTACAGCCACTTACATTTGTATGCACTGGGGGTGAGTGAAGGCTTTGGCCCGCCTCGACTGGCTGCACAGAAGCTGTGCACAGCCAAAAGTCACATTTGTATGCATGGGATTTCGCCTTACTTGTCACTTCTTTTGATCCCACTGTGAAGTGACAGTAGAGAGGGGCAAATGGGGACAAGCAGTTCTTGCAGAGGGAAGTGAAGAGAAGAAGCTGTGAGTGATTTTGCATGGAAAATTAAATTAGGCCATAGTGAGGCAAATGGAGCAGGGTCTTGTCCAAGGCAGAGGAAGGCAACCCCTCCTTCTCCCCTGCCCCTGTGACACTTGGGAATCATGTTCTTTCCCAAGGACATTTTGAGTGTGTTATTCAGGGGTGATCTTCCATGTGAGCTTCGGTGGAAATGTCAGAGGAGTTGCAGTGGGGAATGAATAGCCACAGAGGAGAGAGGGGCTGCCCAGCTCCCTTTGCTAAAACTGCCTGATCCTATTGAAACATTTTATAGGGAGACAAAGCCCAGCACGACAGAAAGGACTTAATTGCGTAATTCCTTTGGGGGAAACAAGAAGTGCTTCCAGTGCAGGTCCAGTCCCCTAAAGGGACTGCAGATTAATGACTGAGAAGCCTTAGCCAAACTCAGCCAGTGGAAGTTGTCTCTGGTCATTCAGGGAGGCAGTCAGAGTCATTTTAGTTTTAACTGGATATGGCATTCCTCCTCCTTTCCTAGATAGCATCAGGGGCTCCTGCACCTGCAGACTGGCCGTGTCGGTGTTCCGTGGCTGACACAGATATCTGGCACTCAGACCCAAGTGTCATCAGCATGTGTGGAAACATTCCTGCAGCAAAGCCGTGCCAGGCCGTCTGTGCCTGCCTTACTAATGTGATCACCCTTTTGTAATCCAGGTGTACCCCATGCTCCTCCTGCTGCTATATGCTAAGGTCTTTTCCAGCCAGTTATGGCAGCGGGGTGTGAATTTGTGTCCTGCCTAGGCCCTTTACAAAAGAGTTGGAGGCTGGTTTGCTGCCTTTGCTGTTTTGGCTCAGGAGACAGTGGAATCGAGACTCCAACCAGTGTCACCAGCTGTATGTCCCACTGCATGCTTCCACACCTGAGTGGAGGGGGAGAGGGAGAGGTCTGAGATGAAAACTGCTTGCAGTATGCAGTGGAGGTACCTGTAGCTTCCCCCTTGGAGAATCAAAGGTATGCTCTGCACTCTGGAGTTTTGACATCCTCCTAGGAGTAGTGGAGCGTGCTGGATTCACACCTATTAGATACCAAGCTTGTCCTGCTGTACTTCTGGAGAGCAAGGATGGCAGTGCATCCACCTGTGCACAAGAGCATCTCCCTATAAAGCTGGCTGGAGATGGGCAGGACACAGTCCTTGGAGAGACCTTTTCTGTAACCACAGTCAATAAAAACAAATATTTTTTTTTTTTTAGGCAGAAACCACCAACATTTTCTTGAATATTCACTGTAGAGAAGGCAGTAACATTCTCATATTTTAGCTGGAGGGAATAAACCAGTCTGTCTAGCAGTTAGAAAAGAAAGCTGAAAGATACTGTGTTTTCATACAGTTGGAGGGGAGAATTGGACAGCAGAGCTGTGTGTGCTCTTCGTTTGTGCAGCCACCCTCTGTCCTTTGTGTGGGATCCCCTCCAAAAACCCTGTGCTTGGCAGGACAGCACAAACAAGTGAATTAAAAAAATCACATAACTTTAGAATTTTGCCAAGCTGAGGTAGCAGCAATTTGGCTGTTTACATATCTGCATGGGAGTAGTCATTAATCACACTGTGCATGAGGTTCATTTTTTTCCTCCTAGGAAGGGCTGTTTTCACACTAATAATTGCTTCCATATGAGAGCTGGAGGTGTGTTGCTCTGCACTTGTCACTGCGAAAGGATGTGCTGGAAAGCTAAGCCTGTGGTAGGTACTTGCTGTGAATTGCAGGTCCTGCTTGCATCCTTTTAGCTTTTTTCAGTGATTAGTGAAATTGTTCGAGGCTTTTTGGAAGAAAAAAACGTCCTGTTTAAGTTACAGGTGGTATTAAACTTTTACTTTTCTCTAGTCAGTCCTTTCTCCACTTTCTAAATCTTGTGTAGTATTGTCACCTTTTTCCCTAGCTTTGTACAATAATGCCAGAAGTCAGAAAGCAAACTTCTTTCTTGCCTTCTTCCCTTCTCTGAAATTAATGTTTCACTGCCTACCTTCAGATTTTCTGGGCAGCTGACTCAACTAAGGACCAGATGTGGATGAATAAAGGCGTGTTGCAGCCCGATACTTCGTCTGGATGTGTTCACTGCTTGTGGTGCCTTGAAGGGTTATTTGCATGGCAGTGAAAACTCTTCAGTAACACAGTGAACACTCACACTGGGAATGCTGGCTTCCTGGAAATGAAAGGATGCACTAGAGTCTTTTCTGACATAGAAGCAGAAGAGCAAGAGATGAGCTGGGATATGGCATCTCTTCCCCTCAGCACAATATTGTGAACAGGTGACGAGATTTGTGTTTTGTCAATTCTCACTGTGGAAAGGACAATTTTAGATGAGCCAAACCAAAGATGAAAACAACAGAAGCTCTGAACCATACAGTTGGAGAACAAAATACTCTCTGTAGACTAAGGAAGGGCCAGTTTTGTTGCAAACAAACAACACACATTTTTTCCAAAGGATAACCCAACTGGATGTGACTCAGAAGGGAACCATCCAAATTTCTGTGAAGCCCAGCTCCTTTCTGGTGTCACCGAGCCAACTGAAACCTGCTGTATTGTAAAAACACTGGCATGAGCACAGGCGTGTGCTTTGTTCACCCTTGAATATTGTAGCATTAAAAATAGTTTTTTTAAAGGAAAGCCACACCTATAGCATAACAGTATTGTTAAGGCTTGTCCAAGGTAAAGTAATTTGTATTGCTCTGATGGCATCCTACAGAATTGGAAAACTCCTCTGTCAAACATGCTGCTGTAGTACAAAACAGAGCTTGCAAGCAGAGAGGCTGTTCCAGCGTGTTGCCACATTTTATGTCCTGTCAGGCCTCAAGGACAAATACAAGCTGCACAGTTTAGAAAAAGCATTTTTGAAGCTAAACACATTTGCAGTGAACAAAAACCTCACTTAAAGAATCTAAATATGCAGGCAGCTTACAAAATTAATGCAGGATTTTTGCAGCACCTATAAGAAATCTTATAAGACCAAGCAATCTATTGTCTCCTGGTACTCTGGAGTTTCTAGTGATGTGAACAGCTTGCTACAGCGTTTGCTGTAGCACTCCCGAACCCTGGCAGCAGGGCAGTCTCAGATCCAGTAAGTCATGTCTTTTCTAAGGTAGCAGTACTGTGCCAAGGTACGTCAGCTGTACTTCCTTGTGGCAAAGACTCATCCAGCTACAGATAGACCACAAGGTCTGTCTGACCTTGCCCTTACATTCCTAAATCATCCTTAAGAAAATAGGCGGCCTGTGTGCAGATACTTCCTCAAAGAAAGGGAAGGAAGGGGTATGCACGTTCTGTTTTGTGCTGATGTGCCCTTGGAAGGTGAGGATGTGTTCAGTAAAACAGCTGAGCTGTCCATGCCATGGGAAGCCGACTTGTTTGGGCGCTTCCCTTGCTTGCTACCTCAGGGGCAAATCCAGCTGTTGTAATGCCCAGAAACACACGGTTGTGGGACAATGCAGTGTTTGGTAGGATATGCTTACTGCTGCAATAGAAACACCTCTTCAGCACATGCTGCTACTTGTAAAAAGTTTGCTTATAGGCTGAATAAACCTGGGAAACCAAAATACTCGTGATGAGGACAGCCTCTGGTGCAAGGCATGGTAATGTGAGCATCCAGCATGTGCCTGGAGTTTGAGGCTGGCTGCTGGGCTCTGCTTTTACCCTGGTCATCGTGCTGGAAGGGCCCTGAGGCGAGTCAGTAGTCTTGTCAAGAATGGTTCTGGTGACAGTGATGCTTCATGACTGGCATCTGGAGGCAGGGTGAGCCTCTCATTTCACCCTGG
This sequence comes from Machaerirhynchus nigripectus, assembly GCA_013397975.1. Lineage (NCBI taxonomy): Eukaryota > Metazoa > Chordata > Aves > Passeriformes > Dicruridae > Machaerirhynchus > Machaerirhynchus nigripectus. Next base: position 500,430 of record VZRQ01006438.1, on the reverse strand, counting down.
CCAGCACATTATTGTCAGGCCTAACAACATTCAGTTGGCCATTATTGAGATGAATTTGGGCTTGGAGGAGGAACACATTACTGCAGCAGTTCCCCTGAGCCACCGAGTGCCCTCCGGTGCTGCAGCCAGACTGGGCTTACCTCCCCAGAAATCACAAATAGTTGTTTTGGCATCCCCCTCTTGCTGTACTGAGTCATGGGGGTGAGCCATTGCAGGCAGTGAGTTGCCTGTGGAGAAATTACCCTTTCCTGGGTTTGGCACTCTGTTCATTTCGAGTTAGGTGGAGTAAATACTAACCCTTAGCATAGCTCTGTGCAACGCTTGTACGACTGACTGGCATCTCTCTATGTGGGCCTGTTGCTGCTGATGGGTATAACCACAGCCAGGTGGTGTTCCTGCCATGATTTTAGGGAGTGCTTTTTTCTCAGCACGCTCCTCGTTTTTTTCTACCTGTTGATGTGCAGGAAAATGCCTAGGGATGAATCTAGCCTAAAGCTAGTATTTTCCCCCTGGCTGCAAGGCACCCGAAGTCAAGTGTGTGAAAGCAGGAAAACGAGCTTGGTGGTTTTGCTACACACAAAATCTTTGGAAAATATCTGGAAAATCTCTGCCCTCAGGCAGTCCGACCAACATTCCTACAGTTCATCTTTTCACTTCCAGCTGAAGTTGAGATATTCCAACAATCTGCGAAGTGCAGATATGGTGCTTTTTTTTAAAGGAAAGAGGAAATCATGGCAAAATTGGATGGAAAAGCTGAAAGGATGGTGTAATTTCTGCAGATGCACAAAGCTTACTATTGAGGAAGAGGTTAGATAAGATTGCTGCTTTTGCCACTTTGGCAGTATCTGTACCAGGAGAAATCATCAAACTTCTTAACTCCTCTGTCCTCTGTCTTTGCAACGTGAGGGTGATACCTGCTTGGCTTTGTCAAGTGCTTTGAGATCTGTGATTGAACTGTGGCTCATAAGTGACTGGTGGCAACTTTCAGTAATCCTGTTAGTTATCCTTGTTCCTCCAAAGGGATAATCTGACTCCCAGTGTTTTCTGTGGTGGGTGCAGGTACAAACTCATAGTTCAGTTGGAACTAGGTAATGACACTGAAGGGTCAAGAAGCTCATCTCCCACATGTCCTAGGGAGCAGGTTTTTTGGCATATGGAGATTCCCAGTTCAAGCTTAAACAGACTGGAGTCATAAACAAAAGGGAAAGTAAGAGGTTGGTTTTAATACATTACCCCCCTTCCTAAGCAGCAACAAGCAAATGGATTTGGAATCAAACCCTTGACACACCAGATGTGTGTGTCACCCTTCTCTGGCTGTCCAGGAGGGTCCTCTCTGATGGTCCATGAGTGTATAATCCTCAGCTGGAGTCCAGAGCAAAGCTCTTGTCCAAATCCATCCACACACAGTCATGTTCAGGTTTCTGACTGGAAACTTCATCCAGACTGAAGCACATCACAAGTAATGTAGACCTCCCAAGGAACTGTCTGTCCTGCCTGGAAATCAGCCCTGGTGTAAGATGTGGGGCATGATGTTTTATATACAGAGTTGTAATCATGTGGCTGGTTATACTGGAATAAAGATGACCTGTTGAAATGAACCAAAAAAAAGATAACATCCTTTTAATCAGGAACACCATGTGTGTACTTGGGGGCGGGGATGGTATGTTTCTTAATGCATCATTATGAAATAATAATGAACTCTATGTAGACAGGGCATAAAAACCCAGAGAATCCCAGGCTAACTTTCCATCTGTACTTATTGAAGTGTCTTTTGGACTATTAAAACCCTGGGCTATATTAAATGATTTAAAATATACAAGCTTGTTACCGTGAAGGCACTTGAGATATTGTACAATGGGACTGCAGATACATGCTAATTGGCATAATTTCCATTTGACATATGCACTGTAATTATTGAAAGCTTTTTTCCAAATTTATTTTTCATGTCTGCTGTACTTAATTCACTATCTCCTTTTAACACTGGCAATTATAATTATTTGCCAAGAGCAAATCCTTGCTAACAAAAATCCAGTTTTCTTTAGCCTGCAGCTTTTCCTTTGATTTCCTGATGAGGTACTGTTAATCAGAGGAACCAGTGCTGGCCTCTGAGTATCCAGCAGGGCAGGAAAACACTGCAGTCAGAAAAAGAAATGAAATTAATTAGCCTAAGCGTCTTTCTAGCATCCCAATCCAGTGCCCCCTGGGTTGCCAGGTTTGAGTGAAGAGGTGCTCTGTGAGATCAGAGTTAGCATCTCAATAGAACTGAAATTGAAAACTGTCTGTGCCCACTGTGAAATTTCTCCTCACAAGTTCTTGTTCATTCTTCTCTTGTAGAGGCTACAGGTAGAAAATAGCATGTATTTGGGGAAAACAGTGTTACTGGGCTGAAAAATAAACTTTCTAGGGTTGTTGTGCATAGGAATCTGAGCCAAATCTGTGACTGAAAAATGTAGCAGCTAAAGAGCTTTGGGATTCTAGCTGCATACTGTTGTTCAGAAGTAAAGCAGTTCTTACTCCCTTGAAAATGTCTCGTCCTTTGTGCCCTCCTTTTCCTTGGAGATCAGGGTGTTACGCAGCTTCTGAAAGGAAACACAAGTGCAAGTGCTGTCTAAGAATTGCTGACCTACTTTACAGGTGTTTTATTCTTCACTGAATCAGATATGTACCCGCAACAGCGTAGGTGGATAAAAATTACATTTCTTTCACCCACTGCAGCACAGGTCAAGTGCAGGAGAGCTCTACCCTTGAAGTTTCTACCCCTGGAATATTATTTCAGATTCTCCTGGGGCTTCAAAGGGATGAGGTCTGAACATAGCTTTGCAGTGAGCTCAGAACAGCATAAGGTAAGCCCAACCTGGGCTGCACTTCTGCCACAGCAGTAGGTGGGCACAGTGAGAACTACCCATGTTGACCTGTCTTTGCAGTCCAGGTAGCCAGGATGCAGATGGTAAAACAAAGCCTGCTGTGAATAGGGGCTCATTTTCCATTGTACGCTTGTGGAACACCTGGCACAAGAGGGTCCAGGATTACAATGGAAATGCATCAAAATCAGACATTGAGGCTGATGAAGAACACAGCAGATTGGGCTGCCATAATTAACTATATCCAGCCTGATGAACATAATGGAGAAATGTTTCAGCGTTGATCTGTTTTCCAGAAGATTTTCAGTGGTGGGGAAAGGTTCCCACTGTCCTTTAGAGGAAGTGGAAAAGCATAATAAAATATGACTTCAGCTGCAACTGTGCCGTTGCTGTGTCTTGTCTGGTGCACACTTAGCCAGTGTGAGTGTGAATGGCATTTTTAAAGAACCCTTTTGGGAGGATTAGTGTGCAGATTGACTGCAGACGGGACAATGTGGCATCCAGGCAGATTGCACCCGATGAGTTACTGCTCTGAGTCAGCTGGTTGGGCTGCTGCTGAGTCCTTGGCTCTTGTGTAAGCTCTGCAGCCTGGGGAGTAATTAATCAGACCCCCATCGTTCTTGTGGACCCAGGGTTGGAGCCAGGGAAGCGTGATGTCAGCGTCTCACATAGTCAGAATTGCTGATTCATTTGATTCATTCTTGCTGCTGCTTTTCAGAACGGGTTTATGGCTCCTCTTTAGTGGCACTTAGCTCTCACTGACAGGAATATAAAATACTACCCAAGAAAGCACACCAATTTGAAGATGACTGCCTTGAGGGGAGCACTTCATAATTTATTTAGAAGTTTCTCTAAGAACCAGAGAATCATAAAGTACGGTTGGATGAGAAGTTAACAGAAGTGCAGTTAGTTTAAGCCCTCGTTTGCTTGTCATCTATTCACTGTTCTGTTGACCATGTTGCTCGAAGAGCCAGACCAATGGCCAGTGTGACCAATTCATGGGATTACAGCTGAGGTAAATTTGACCTCAAGCTTGCTAAGGCCTGATTCCAACTCCCTGGAAAACTCTGTTATCAAAATTCTCACTGACTTCAAAATGGGAGTGGGGCTGGACTGAAGGAACCCAGCTTGGTTATGGGTAGGGTAGAACTGCACTACTCAACATTGACTCGGAGAAGTGGGGGTCCTCTACAAGAATGTATTTTGGCTTGAAATGATCCCAACAAAGGGATTTAATTTTCATAATGATTTTGATTTAGCTGGCTTGATTTTTCTTACGTGGGCCAAGCTAACTTATTTTCTTCACCTGTGTGTTTTGTGGTCCTGGTCCTTGATGTTCTTGGCAAGGGATAAAAACCATCTCTGGTCAGAGCAGAGGACTTTCTTAGACTGTGAAGAGGGAATGAGAAGCCATGAAGAATCCATGCCATGGTCTCACCCTTAAATAGCCTTAGGCAAACTTTGATGAGCTAGGCAGGTGGAAGAATATTGTCCTGCAGATTCACTGTTTTGTGTATGGTTTTGTAGTCTCCCATGTCCTGGTGAAATGGCACACCAGAAATGAACAGATGGGAAAGGCAGCCTCGAGCCCTCTGGGTTTGGTTGGGAGGTTGGACCAACTGCCCGGTTTCATCATGACACCTTTTGTGGCACAACATTTCTCTTCCTCTCTGCTGTAGCCTTTCCTGAGAGCAGAGCAGTCACACCAGCCTCTCCAGCCCTGCTGCTGATGCCCTTCAGTGAAAAGAGAGGGAACCTGCTGACAGAATGAGTAGGAACCCACTAACAGAACATTCTCTCCAAGATGCATTTTGCAACCTGGTGTTCGTCCATCCCTGCATTACGTGCTGGAAAATCCAGTTCCACTGCTAGGCACAGCCTTACAGGCTCTAGTAGGATTTGCCTAGTGATTATAAATTGACGTTTCCAACTTCTGCAGCTGTGGTTGTGAAAGAGAAAATGTGACTTAGGGTGTGAGCCTGTAGGAACAGGTGCACACAGGATCCCACGGGGCATTCATACACTCACTACTGAATGAAAGGAATGGCACTGCTCACCTCCACCTGCCATCTACTTGTGCGTGTGTATGTGAAAGGGACTTTTCCTTCTCCTTGACACACAGTGTCTGTATGTGCTTGTGTACTAAAGTCAAAACTGTGTGTGTGGGTGCAGTCTTCAAATGAGTCCAGTTATGTTAGTGCATCCCAGTCCACAAGTGGGAGCTTGGATATCCGTAGTCAGTACAGTATTTGGGAACACGAGTAATGATCTTAGAATTTATTTTAACCACTTGTGTCAGAAAATTAGGTCAAATGCATGCTCTGTTCATCCAGCACTGCAGGGGTGACACACATTTCCTTCAGCACAACAATCCCACAGACTTCACCGGGTAGGAAAAGAAGTAGAAATACCCCAGCTGAAAATATTGCAGAGAAATAAGATTAGGAAAAACATTTTCAGTAGGGTCTGGGCTAAGTGGGTAGTGAAGCTGATGCTTCATACAATCATCACATAGAAGGGATCATACTGGAAACTTCAGTGCTTCTCCTGCAAACAGATTGCATTGCTGGTTGTTTACTGAAGAAAAACAATCCTGAAGTATAAACTGCAGGGAGAGTGCTGGTGCTGCTCTGCACAGTGCCATGGGAGATGCAGATAGGGATATGGCATTGCTACTTTTAGGACCAGTGGGGTTTTTTTAAAACTTGGATTTTCTGTCACTTTCCCTGTCACTTGGCTGGCGAGATGTCATTTTTCAATGTTCATAAAGCTTCATGAATCCTGTACAAATGACTGCATTAATTACTCACCAGCATTAATCTGATGTTTATCTTTCGTCAATTTTTTACTTAGGACCAGATTACAATTTGCTAGTTTTAATGGAGTAGAAAGGGTAGGCAAGAGAAACATAAAGAAAATTAACTCTAATTAACAGTCGTAAATTTCTCTGACTCAGTAAGCGTAAACAATTCTATGATGGAAAAGCAAGCCTAAAGAAAATTGAACTGCCTGATTTCCTAATCCTCCCAAAGCCTTTACAACAGCTGGGCATTTAGTTGTTGTCAGCTAACACAAAAAGAAACGTATTTAAATACAGATAACAATGCCTCAGGAGACTAGAGATTGATCATAGACTGTGATTGCTCTGTGACTTCTTTACTGAGGAAAAGAAAGGTATTATATTATACTGGACTGCTGGCATGCGTTTTGCTCTAGAAGTTGAATAAAGGGAATGAGAGTAGTTGGACCAAATAAATGACCAAACACAGAGATTTTCACTGAGTTTTTAATGTAGTCCTGAATCAGTTAGAATCCCCTTGAAATCAATGAGTGTTTGCTTGAATAAAGTCTAAGTAGAATGTCTGGGGGGGGGGTTTTCTCAGCCTGTCTGATTACTTAGTGCAGGTCTTTTGATTTTTTGTCTTGTATGGGGAAGTACTCAGCAGGGATGTGATCATGCTGTTTTGATGGGGATTTGAAGATAAAAAAATCAAACAGAAATTTGGGAAAGCCACCATGGTTTGTCCCATATACTTTTTCCCAAGCACGTATGAGAGCATGGAAAGCATCCAAGTAGGGCTCAGGGAATGTAAGTCTGAGCATGTTTCAGATGCCTGAACAGATAATCTCAAGCTGAGACCCCTGAAGCATTTCCTTGCGGTGTGCACAAGTAGCTGGTTTGTCAGGGTGTATTTGCACCTTCTCTAGATTTCCCAGCAGTTAAAGGTTTTTAAGCAGTTAAAAAATTACTAAGTGCTTCATTTATTTCAGTCTCCGGTGCTGTTATTTGCATAAGTGCCTACACAGAAGAGACAAAAATGACCTGCCAGGTGGGCTATAAACAAGGAATCAAGATCTAGCCCATGTTAGGAAAGGGTTAGAGAATTTTGCTTTGCCTTGCAAAGTGTGCTGGCATACACAGGAACACAACTCTTGCTTGCTTTGCTTGCTCTTAAGCACATTGCCCATGGATTCAGCGATGCAGAAAATGCTGCCAAATCAAAGGCCCCAGCTTGCCAAACTAACAGAATAAACACTCAAGAAATTTATAGGGACTTGTTAGGGAAATTACCTTCAAGTCAGCACATATGGTCTTTGCAGAAGAGGTTCTACATTGTGGAATCTTAGAATATCTCAAGTTGAAAGGGACCCATAAGGATCATAGAGTCCAACTCCCTGCTCCTTGCCAGGACTACCTGAAACTTTTCTATGAAGCAAATGTTAGTCCAGTGTCAAGCACAAAGGAATGCATCTATTTCAAATGCCATGAACACTGCTACAACATTTATATCTACTGTAATACATGCACAGACATGGCCCCAGTCCATAACCCTAATGACTACTTCTGTGCAAATAAAAGCTAGCATCAGTATTAGTACATAATGAAAATTGATATCATCATTAGAGTCTTCTATCATTCTGATGAACCATCCTGGTTCTGCTTAGGTGGCACTTACTTGTCTGCAGGCATCATTATAATCTTTTTGGAGTCAGCAGGGGTATTTTCCCAGCTTAGGCACCACACCTCAGGAGCTATCTACAAAGAACCCAATATAGCTTTTTTTTTTTTCTTCTTTTTCTTTTTTTTTTCCCCCAAGACAAACCAGTTCCTTATTTTTCCATTTGTTTGAATGGGTTTACAGACCTCTAGCCCAGCTCCAATCACTGCTGTGCACTCACAGCTCATGGTAACCCTGTTGAGCCTGACTGCAGTTCTGGGACTGTATGTATGAGCTGCATGTGTCTCGTCAGCTGAGTGACACCTAAACAAACAAACTGGGAAAAAAACTTTTTTTCCCAGTGTATTTGAAGGTTTGAGTTTTGTTTTCAAAGGAGTTGTGTGAGGAATAAGTCACATCAGTGAGGATAAACCAGCCTAAAAACTGGAATCATAGTGTGATGGACCAGAGCCATAAGTGAACTGAGGCCCTGGCGTTAGGGGTGTACAGTTTGGGCATGTGTGTTTTTACCGAGAGATATTTTGCGTCTAATATCTGTGAAGTGCAATTTGTCCCAGTTGACTGTAAAATTCAGCAGTGCATGTGTTCTTTTACTTCATAATATTTTGATGCAGGGGAAGAGATGTAGGGTTTGTAAAATCTCTATAAGCCATTGGTTTGCTGCGACCACATGAGCTGTTGCTCGTCAGCAGGGCAGTGTATTACCCGGTATCACTGTCTGCTTCAGTGAAGGAAAACGCGTTCCTTCAGTCACTGTTATTTTCCTTCACACTTAGAGCAGACTAGGAATACATACATGGCTTGTTAATGTGAATCAGATCGTGAGCTGTGACTCACTATGCTGTAGTAACTTGATTTTTTGCAACAGTTATGCATATCTGTAATTAACATTGTCTTGGCCAATATTAGAGCTGTGACTAAAGCCGGTCTTGTTAGGCATTCATCATCCAGATTTATTTCCTTGTCAGAAGTTTTCTTAAATAAGGTTTCTTTGAAGAAACATTGTCATGCCATCAATTTTCCCTGGCAGATGTATTGATTGAAATAAATGTGTTTTTCATGCCACTCAAGAACTGAATGACAGATCATGCACTGAATACAATAAATGTAACTATTGTTTTTATTGTTACTATGATCATTACTGTATCACACTATCGATGGCGGCAGCATCTCATAATAGCAGAGACACATCTACATATTAATAAAAATCCTCCTCCCATGTGAAAAGGTTTTCAAATCACCTGAATGATTGTTTTTTTTGAGATGGCCCAGACATCATTCCGCATTTCCAAGAATGGAGCAGTCTTCTATCAGGTTTTCCACTCTTCTTGCATATATATTATTTTCTGAGGGATTCAAAAGCTTTCAACCACTGTGCAGTATGTGATTCACACATCTCCATCAGAAAATACTATCAGCCCCATAGAATAGCCTGTCCCAGTACTGCATTTCTCTAGACTAATGTACTGTTGGGCACCACCATAATTCATACACATATCATATTTTAACACAGATGCTTTTTATTAATTGTCCCTCCCTCCTGTCCAGTCTCTGGGTAGAGAAGGGTGCTAATTTTCTCTGAAATGTATTTCTTTCTCCTCTGTTGTTTCTTTTGCAGAAAAGATGCTAGTAGGACTTTAAAAAATTGGACTTGAAGGTGTTCCTTTCAGGCTTCTTTTGCAAATTCAAAAGAAAGGGATGGAAGGGAAAGGTTCAAACAGCTGTGAGGATTTCTGAGTTAATTATTATTGAGGGGGAAAAAAATGATTCTTATATGGGCGATGTATTCTGAAAATCTAACTGGGTTGCAGTAGTACCATTGACTAACGCGATCAGTGTTGCAAACAGATCTCTGGCTAGTATGGGAGTGTGTAAAATACACAGCTCTGCTGATACACAGTTTGTATCAAAGCTCAGTTTAGCTTCATGGGCTGGCTCCAGGTGCCTTACATAGTTCATAAGATGGTTTCTGTGCCCATCCAGGGAGCTGACAATGTGTGTACATAGGTGCAGGAAGAACAAACTGCTGAGTATCAACTGTTGAAATGAGAAGTACTGTCTTTTGATTTAGGCTGTTTATTTTGACCATGGTTTTTGATTTCCTCCCAGGGAAAGGTCTTCCTCTGATTCTGCATAGGATCCAAAGGCAGCAACAGCAGCTGCAGTGGTGAAAACCTGAGAAGAAAAATTTGCCTGTGTTGATTTATTGTATGTTTATTATAAAGATAATGTGGATTGTCACCATTTGGAATATAGTTTTGTATGAGTTTCTTTTTTTAAAAAAAGTGTTTGAAAAAGGTACTGTAAGTATTTTAAGTCATCCATTTGAAACAACCTGGTAAGCATGCTCTTTCACCACTCCAGTATTTTCTGAAACCCTCAGACTGTCCCTTGAATGTTGACAGTTCCTCTTTGCTTTTAGAAATTTATTTTTCTGCTGACAAATTTAGCTCAGCCCACCAAAACCTTATTTTTCATCTCTCTCTCTCTCTCTCTCTCTCTCTCTCCCCCTCTCTCCCCGCCTCCCCACCCCATCCTGACAAAGAGCAATAGGTAGCAACTATTGACTCTGTTTCTGGTAGCAATAGGTAGCTAACTAATGACTCTGTTTGTGGTGCCAGTGAAGGGTTTGATTATATGCCCAGACTCCAAATAGAGCCCTTTTTTATTTTCTTGTGAATAGGAGGAGGAGAAAATATTGTACTGGGGCCTCATGTTTTAAGCTGAACAGATAGAGAACTAATCTTACTTCAGTTCAGTGACAGACACTTGTTTTTTTAATTAGTTGGAGTTTTTTCACGTGAAAATGTTTCTCTCCTTATTCGAAACAATCGGAGCAGATGGGGAAAAAAGCTGACATTGCAGGTTTCAGAATTGATGACGCCTGTGCTGGTTACAGCCGCTCTACCTTCCCTGTGCTGTGAGCCCAGGAGTTCTGCTCGTTTGCAGGCTGTGCAGCACAGGGATGATATGGGGACAAAGAAACTTGGGCTGCTGGTAGCCAAGGAGCTTGAATTGTCTGTAAAATGAAGAGATGCAAATGCCAGGAATTGCAGAGTTGGTAGTTAAATTCTTACTGTAGCTCCTCACTCTTTCCCTGCATGTACATGGAAAAAAAATGTAAATACTACTGCCCTGGACCATATCTACTTACCACTCACTACTGGGTTTATCTCCAATTCACAAGGACTTTCTTTTCTTAAAAAGAAGACCAAAGCTTTCAAATAAATCACACGGCTTCCTGACAAAATTAATTACTGTGAGGTGGATGACAAGCCATTAGAGCATGGTTAGGATTTGACTTTCCAGCATCAGGTGCTAGAGAGATCTTCACTTGACTGGTAGCACCAATGACAGCACAGACAATTTTTTTCTATTTGCTCAGCTGCTTCTAGAGAGTTGGTTAGACATCTACTTCTTCAGAGAAGATCAGTATTCTTCAATAACCTTCCTTAAAAAAATGCAGATTGGTACCAAAGTTGTTAAGGTTTGGCTTGGGCAATTCGCTTTACAAGTCTTTGGTAGGAGATGTGTTCCCCACTTTCAGCTTTGGACTTGGGCTGGCCAGGAGTGAGCCTTCCGCTATGCTGTGCCAGGTCAAAGAAACCCCACGCTGTGTCACTCAGCACCTGGCTGGCACCACTCGCTCTCTTTCTAAAGCACAGCCAAGCAGGGAGGCCAGGGTGAAGGCTGTGTGGAGCCCTCAAAAAGAATCATATGTATTTAAAATATTTTTCTTCTTCATTTTACTTGAGAAGTCAAGAAATCAATGCTCAGAAGTTGCCTGGTTGAGAACTGTAGCACTGTATACCAGATTTCTTGATGAAGGTGGAAGGGGTGTGTATTCTTTCATAGGATGAGATTTATTCAACTCTGTTGCTTATCAGCGTGGACAAATATATTGCACTTTCTCGCTGAAACAAGCTGGCTGCACTTCCCCATGTGAAACAGCAAAACACGCTGGTAGAGTGACAAGCAGTAACAATTAATCCTTTCTTAGAGTCTTATCCAAAATTGAAGAGGATTAGACCACAGCCCCAGACTAGAGGAGAAGGGGGTCAGTTCCCAGAGAAGCCCCCTCACAGCACCTGCAGTCAGAGCACGCCATTCCATGAGACTTAGTGTTGGGAAGGGAGATTTTCCTTGCGCGCTGCCCTCTGCTCTGCCTGATGCTGCTATAGAGAATGGCTCAAAGGGAAGGTGCCTTTTCTTCCTTGTCCTTTTGAGAAGGGAGTGGAGGAAAGAGAGCAGAAAAATGGTGTTTTGATCCGCCTGTTTCTCATTCTGGTTGCATAAACACACCAGAGTATTTCTCAAATTAACCAAACCTTTCATGTTCTCTCCCTGCTTTCAGAAAACTAATGTGGCTGTTTGCAGATTTGCAGCTACGGAGGAGACAAAGATCTGTAGTGTGCACAGACTCAAGTGCTGAGCAGTGTCATGCTGAAAGAGCTGCACAAGCTTTAATAGCATATAAAAGCTTTCTGGGCATCAAGCAAAAATCTGCTTAAATCCCTGACAGGGATGAGAGCACAGCACGTATTATCAGCATATGCACAGAGACAGAATGTCTCTCAGAACATTTGCATTTTGTATTTGCTGAAATTAGAAGGTTTCAACCTTTCCAAAAAGGTTGAAATGGTGGAAGGAGTAATTTTAAGACTTCAATTTCTCCATGTCCCCATATAAATATTTAGAGCTCTTCCCTTTTCTCTGCACGTATCTGAGTTACACTGATCCCAATGGCAATTTTTCTCAAATGTAGGGGATGTAAAAACTCATAGGCTTCTCCTTCATATTAATAATCATCATTTCCTACTCAGGTGTTGACAGTCTGAAGTATTCCCTGCCCCACATGGTGAAGGACTGACCCCCACCATGCATGGCACTGAATGCACAGCAAAAAAGCCCCCAGGCTGCAGCTCCTCATGAAAGCAGATCCTTTCCTAGCGAGCACATGTGTAGAGCTGCATATCTGGAGACACAGTGCCTGGACAGACCTCAGATAAAATGTGGCAGGCGTCTGTGAGGCAGAATGATGCAAGCTGAACTAGAGCAGAACGTGATGCTTTTGTGGATCTGTGGTCAGATGATGAGGTAGTACATTTTGCTTCTTTGGGGGGGAAATTGCTATTTCAGGAAGGTTTGACTCTAGGTAAGTTTTGTCTGACTAAGATTTCCCTGATTTTGATAACTAATTTGCCAGACTAAAATCTCTCTGCAAAGAGTCCGTGTATCTCAAGGACTGTTATATTAGTGATCTGTATCAACTGGCATAGCTGGAGCCACCAGTTAGAGGAATATAGGGCAGGTGGATGAATGGTTTCTCCAGTATCAAACAGCAAAAAATTAATTCAGGGGCAGGAAAAGAAGTGCTATTAGGTTGAAAATGTTAGCTCAGTCACCAATAGCCCCCTGTAAAGATGAGAGAGAAAAGTAAGCAGAGAAGACCATGGCCACTGAATATAAGATTCTTGCCTAATTTACGAGGAAAATGAGTATGTCTCTACTTACCTGATTAAGTAGGAGGTCAATAGGAGTGAGTTGAAGAAAGATCTTTCTCTTCTTGTCTGTTAACTGGATGAGACTGCCACTTCAGCAATGACAGCCCTCCCTCCTTCCCTCCCTCCCTCCAGTTTCAGCTACTTGAATAGCAGCAGAAAAAGACTGGGAATAGGCAGTGTAGATAAACTGGTTATTGAATGTTTGGACTGTGACCCCCTTCTTCTTCCAGTCAGGCTGTTTAATATTCATGTAAGTGAGCTCAGATAGATCCCTGCCATCTGTCTGTATTTATATGGCTTGATCCAAACAGCTCCAAAACATGTAAAATTTTATACTCAGAACAGCTCTTCAAAGAAAAAGGTTTGTTTTTTTTTTACCTAGCTGAAGGGAACAGGAATGAAAATACAATATGATTTAGCAAGTAACCACATTTATTCATCTGGACTCCATCAGCAAGGACCCAAATTCAGCTCTTTTAAGTGCCAGGCCCAGCTGTAGCCCAAGGCTCTCAAGGCAAAGATCATATTTAGTGTCATATTTTCTATCCAAAGTGTTTCTTAGCTCACCTAATATTGATCATTAGGCATAAAAAATGTTTGTATGCAACTAAGAAGGAAACTGGAGATTCTGTCACTGTATGTGTGTGTGTGGGTACAGAATAAAAGTATTTGAGGAGAAGAAATAAATAATAAGACCATTATTTAGCCTGCAATGCATTCAGTTTCACACCTTGATAACCAGATAAAAGGGGACTGTCATGCAAGCTTCAGTAAACAGTGCCATATGGACAATTCCATGAGGGAACAGATTGTCACAGCTACATTTGACCTGTTTTAGAGCAATTGTGACTCTCCCTTGGCACCACGGATGCGCTGCTGACATTTCAGCAGAACAGCCTCAAAGAAACTTGAGTGCCATTGTCAGAATAGCGTGGCATTTTGTGAGCGAGAAGCAATTTCTTCATTTTAAATTAAGCAGCAAGCCCAGTACTTCTCCTTCTCTCCTCAGAACCTCTTAAAACAGCCTGAGCAGGAAAGAGGGAGAGACAAGAGCACTGAGAAGACGAAGCCAGGCTTTTCAGTGTACCTGTGTTAAATTACTGAATACATGCACTTGTGTCATTCATACGCTTCAGGGATTTGAATCTGAACCCCAGATTCAGCTCACAGAAGCCCCTGCACGGGCAGATTATCACAGAAGAGACGTGTGTGAGGTGGCTGAGGTGTGTGGTTCGTTTCATACCCACTCCCAGAAGGTAGCTTACTTTTTTCTGTTCAGGCCCTCACCTTTGGGCTACTTTTAGACATGAGTGCATTTTGAAAATAAAAAGGAATAAATTTTCACTGTGGTGCTCAAGAAACTCTTACATGCATTTTGGAAGCATGCCAGAGTGGGTCTTTGTGCCTTGAAAACATTTCAGTATGGTGTTACTCTTTTAAGGGTCTTTCTCCCTGGCTTAGTCTTTAAGAACAGCCTTGAGGCTTTCAGCTGACTCCATTGATGAATTTTTGTTGATGATTTTTTGTTTACTGTTTTTCAGGCATTGGGAAAAACGTCATCTGTGACCGCACGGCGACTCCCTTGGATGCCTTTAGGATGATGACTGCGGCTCATTATTACCCAAAGCTCATGAGTATCATGGGGAACGTTTTGCGCTTCCTGCCTGCTTTTGTGAAGATGAAGCAGCTGATCCAGGAGGGTTATGTCGGGGAGCTGCTGGTGTGCGAGGTGCAGGTCCACAGCGGGAGCCTGCTGGGCAAGAAGTACAACTGGAGCTGTGATGACCTGATGGGAGGCGGGGGCTTGCACTCGGTCGGCACCTACATCATCGACCTGCTGACCTTCCTCACCAGCCAGAAGGCCGTGAAGGTGCACGGGCTGCTCAAGACCTTCGTGAAGCAGACGGACCACATCAAGGGCATCCGGCAGATCACCAGCGACGACTTCTGTACGTTTCAGATGGTCCTGGAAGGGGGCGTGTGCTGCACGGTGACGCTCAACTTCAACATCCCGGGGGAGTTCAAACAGGACATCATCGTGGTGGGCTCGGCGGGACGGCTGATTGTGATAGGCACTGATCTCTACGGACAGAGCAACAGCTCTCCTCAGCGGGAACTCCTGCTGAAGGACTCCACGCCAGTCAGCAACTCCTTGCTTCCGGAGAAAGCCTTCAGTGACATCCCATCCCCCTACCTGCGGGGCACCATTAAGATGGTCCAGGCTGTCCGGCAGGCCTTTGAGGACCAGGATGACAGGAGGACCTGGGATGGGAGGCCCCTTACGATGGCTGCCACTTTTGACGACTGTCTGTATGCCCTGTGTGTGGTGGACACCATTAAAAAGTCAAACCAGCTGGGGGAGTGGCAGAACATTTCAATCATGACTGAGGAGCCAGAACTGAGCCCGGCATACTTGATCAGCGAAGCCATGCGGAAGAGCAGGATGTCTCTGTACTGCTAACTCCTCTGAGCTCCTAGGAAAGCATAGGAACCAGGCAGGTCTTGAAGAAGATGGTGATTCAGCCCCTGAGAAGGGCTTGGGTGTCTCAGAAACAGCTGAGGATACAGAAGAAGGACATACAGTGTCTGGATCAATTGAATCTGTTGGCAGCTAAATGCCAAACTGACATGGTCCTTCAAAATGCCCAAAACAGACAGGAGACTTAAGAGCTGATAAACTTAACTGTTTTAATAACAGTATTAGCTGACTGATTGCAAAGATGTATCACGGACTCATCCCCTGCTTGCAGGTGCTTTAGATTATCCAATTGTGTTTACTGTGAAAGGTTGGGAAGATCCTTTTAGATCTTCCTTACCTACCAGAGGGCTGTGAAGGTACTCTCATGTCGTTAAATTTTCTGTAGCGTCTGACATGAATGGTTCCTGCCATGACAGCTGACACCACCATGCTGTATTACTACACCTCCAACCAACACAGAGAATAACAGGACTTGATGTGAAAGTGTTGCACAATTCAGAAAATCTTGGCAGCTCACTTTTCATACAGCCTGTTAGGAGCTTCTCTGTGCTGGTTTAGTAGTTGTTTTTTGTTTGGTTTGGTTTGGTTTTGGGTTTTTGTTTTGGTTTTTTTTTGTAGAGCACAATTAAATAGGAAAATGCGTGGCTTTTAAAACAAAGCAGTCCTCAACCACAGTGCATATGCCGGGGTATTTGGGGAGGGAGGGTCTTCTGTGAGCTCCTGGTAAGCTTCAGTGTTACAGCTTTGCCGATTAAAATTGGTTAGTGGAAAACCTTCATGGATGGGAAGTGGCACGACACAGTAATGATGATGGGGTTTATTATACAGCCGAACTCAGGCTAGTCTTATGAAGATTTGCACAAAATTTTCCTGTGTTTGAGACTGACTTTTGAGTGAATTCATCATACATTTTGGTCTCAGATGGAAAACAGTAGGAATATAACCCAAAACCATACGATGTTCAGATGAGCGGTGTTCTTTTAAACCTCTGTGAACTCACACTTGAGAGATGCACACCAACAAGTAATTTCATATCCCTCAACCAGAAGCTCTCACTTCCACCAAGTGGTGAGCGTGAGTGAAAAACAAAAGGGATGAGAAAATTTCCTGTCCATTTACAAGGAAAAAGAATTACATAGGACCCCCAGCCTCCTCACCTCCTTAAAGTGGCCGGCTACTGGTTCTGTATTAATCATTCCCTGTCACCAGTGCAGGGGTGGACAAACTCTTTTGCTGTGTTTGTCCTGTTCTTCTTTTTAATATTTTAGATAGCAGTCTTAAAATAATTATTCTTTTGAGAATATCTTCTTGAAAGAATATAATGAAAGGCACATGATTTATCCCAGTAAACAGGGATACTGTTTTTCTGCATAAAGCTGCTCCAGTGCTCATGTGTTTACAGAGCTAGGTCTTCAGATAGTAAAAAAGTAGAACACAAGCATATAGCACTAAATCATATTAAACTTGAGAAAAACCTTTTCAGGGTTTTTTGTTCATTTTGACTAGGGGAAATAAGAGAACATTCAGATGAGCAGTGACTCTAAAGAGAAAATATGACCATCTTTCTCAAGGCTGTCATATTAGTGTTGCCATTTTAGGTTGAAAAGAGAACTGTCAGAGTAATTTAATTTTTTTTTAAACCATTTACAGTTTTGCTATTTTTGAGAAGCACTAAGAACTTCTCCAGGGTTTTTCCTACAAATGACTCTGATTGCTGTGTGCTCCTGTCTGTCCTATGCCCAGTTCTAGAGCTCCAGGTTTTTGAACAGGAGGGCATCAGTAGTGTGGTTCATCTTATCTGACTTTAGTCAGCTCAGAGTCAGCTGTCTTGTCCTGATCAGCAAGAACACAGCAGTCAATACAGAGAGAGCTCTCCAAAGGCTGACTCAGTTCATCCTAGGACTAATATAACAGGAGGTGCCCACTGGAAATGCCTGTGTTCCTCCTTTGCAGAGAATTTTGGCTTCTAAATTTTGAGGTGGCTGAAGTTAGCAAACTTGACTGCCAGCCCAAAATTATTCATGTGTGCTTAATATTTCAAGAGCATATGTGTGACCTTTCGTTAAATAGTCCCCAAAGTGTAACAGTGTGACTGATGAAGGAATAATGTAATACTGCAAAACCGCGCCCTAGGGGAGAATTGTTTCTATCCATGCTGTTCTGCCAGTTCTAGAAGCTCTCTCTGGGGCTGACTGTTTCTGCTAAAACCTTGGGCAAGCCTTCATCATTCCTTCTTGGAAGCAGCCCTTGACAAGTTTGGTTGTTTTTCTTAAAAATGGGTTTCTCTGAGAATTCCAGAGGTAGTATCTGTGCCAATAGGAATTTCCCATTGCAGTTGTCATGGTATATACCAGTATATCCAGTTCCTGCCCTGAAAAGTAAGTAACACAGAAGAGAGCGTTTGATAAGGAATCACCTATCTGTCTCCTGAAAAACACAATTACCCCCAAGGGGATGAAGAGAGTTTTCATACAGTGAAGCAAAACCCATTTACTGAAAAGAGTGGCTAGTTCAAGTCATGAATGCAAGCCTGGTGGATAATTAACCATGTCTAGTTAAACATCACCCAAAAGTGGAATCAAACATGGACCAAAATGTTTGTGAATCTTGCTTCTCAGTGGTTTGGTAATTGTGCTGGAGTTGCTGTTCATGTCTTTGCACTTTGTTTTGGTGCACAAATGTTGGCTGGTTTTCCTATCTGTCTTTTCTTCTTTTCCATGTCTTTCTGGGTTTTGTGATGTCAGTTGGAATCCTCTTCCCTGCCCCTGCAGCGAACGGGTGAGACACAGTGTGTAGGGATAGTACTACTGAGCTCAAACCTTCTGCCCTGGATCCAGAGGTTTAGGTGACAGGCATCATCCATCCTCTGTGCAGACCTACTGATGCAGCAGAAAGAAAATCCAATGCTTTGGTTAGGCAGACGTCTGATGCTGCTGTTTGTACTGGCTTGGAAATGGATCGAATCCTGTACAGCTCATTGTGCTGGCCCAGAGAAAGCATGGACAGGGTGGGACCTGCTCTTCTGATCTCAGCAGAGATGCTACATTTATGTTACCTAACAGGGATAGCAGCAGGAGCTGCATACCTTCAGCATTGTACAGCAGTTATTCCATTCTCTAGGAGGTGAAGGTGCTGCAGTGTCAAGTGTAAACATACTAAACTTCCACCTGGCTTAGGGGAGGAAAGAATTGGTTTATTTATTGAATGTGTATTGTTATTCTGACAAATCGTTTTTTTACAGTCTGGGATCTTTCTTGGCAGCATCCAGTCCTCTGCTCCTTCGGTACAGTTGGAAGTACATTGAATTGCCTTAAGTAGCCTCTGGAGTTCATGCTGGGTTTAGGAATTTGGACAGCAGATAGCAGAGATGTACTTGATTGAACTCAGAAGCGGTACCACCCCAGGAAACGTGTATTTGGAATTGCACTTTTTAATGCTGTGCCCCAAGGTTTGAGATGAATGCTGCTAAACTGGTGCAGGCCTAAGAGCCAAACTGCAGCTACTGCTGGAATTTACAGTAGCCCCCAAATGAACTAATTCATACACTAGGTAAGAAATTCCATGCCTCTTTCCCAGGGCTGCTGTTGGAGGGGCTCCTTCCTTTGCCGCCAACCTGTGCACATAGGATACCGATCGTTATGGTCTGTTGCCAAAGACAAAAAGAGCCAAAGGGTGAGCTTTGCTGCTCTGCAGGGCTCTGTTCCAGTGCTGGGACAGTTAGCTGAGAGAGGGTGTCTTATTTCCCATGGGAATTGCATTGGGGTTCACATCAGGGGTAGGGCAACCCTGCACTGTGTGACAGCAGGGCAGAACTGAACAGCTTAAATGTGCCCAAAGAGGGGGTGGTGACTGCAGCAGGGAGCAGCGGGAAGGTGTGTCTGCAGGCTGGTACCTCTGTGCCTGCCCTACAGGGGGGATACGCTGGTGGCGTGGAGGGTGAGGGCTTCACCTCCTGAGGGTGACAGCAGCAGCCTGGCTCCACCTCTGTGTGGGGGAGCCTGAGAAGGGACCCTCCCTTGGGGAAGCAGGATCTGTCCCACGCTCCTGCTGGATATGCACATCCTCAGTGCTGATCTCAGTGAAGTCCTACATGGAAGCATAAGAACTCTGCAGGAGCTTGAGGTTTCCGTATCTAGTATCGTGCATGTGTTGAATCCATAGTACTTCAGCTGTGTAGTTAGAAAATACCAAGTAGAGACTTTACCCATGCAGCCAACACGGCAGAGAATCGGGGCATGCCTCGATGAGTTTCGGCTCAGGATGGGCTGCTCTGGAGCTCATCCTTTGCTTTGGCTGGAAGCATGAGAAATCCCTGCCCAGCCAGCATTGGGCAATCAGAGGCACTATCCACTTTGTACTTGGTGTTCCCTTCTTTTCCTTAACTTTCAAAAAAGTGACTGTACAAGTGAACAGCTGTCCTGGAAGTTCAGCCATTCAAAAAAAATGAGGTTTTTCTGCTGCGTGTGGTCACAGCACAAGGACAGTTCCATTTCTTGTTTATTTTTGTGTCCATACAAATGTGGAGTAGACCCAGACAATTTTAAATGACTCATTGATCTACCAAGACAAGGCATATTTTATTTAATGAGTAAAGGTAAACACAGTATCTTGATATTGTTTTTGCAGAGATTCAGAAATGAGTGATGACAGAACTTCTTGTTGCTGGGAATTTTTGTATTTGACTTTTATTTATGTCCTTCAGCATAAAATATCACTAATTATGAAGTCTATTCACTGTTAAGTTCTGTATTTACAAGGGTTTTAAAGTACCCAAGAGAGTTTTGGCTTTGTGCAGATACTCCACACTGGCGTGGTGTTCCAGTGGCCCAGTGATGTACCCTTAGTATGTATGAAACTCAACACTGGACTTTTGACCTCTGCAGTGCTCTCTGGGTATCTGGGGCTAGTTGTGAAATGGCAGGATTATTCAGGACAGCAGTTTCTTTTTGTTGTTGAAGTTGTTACTTGTGGGGAGCAAAGTTTGTAAATTTTAGAGGTGAAGTGTGACTGAGTGTCATTTGGCAGCCTTATCTGCTTTAACATTTCCTCTTTCTTGAGCTGCTGGGTGAAGTCAGTCCAACAAAAATAATTTCCCCTTAACTGCCCACTTGCATTCACTCGTGAAAAGAAGAGATTTTTAAGTAAATGGGACTACACATAATGCTGCATTCATGAACTGATGTCAAAACCTCATGACTTAATGAGTGTATGAAGCCACAGACCAAACAAGTAATGTCTTTTCTTAAGCTGCCAGATCGAGGCCTTGGGGTTGGGGAAAGAAGGGTATCAGCGTAGGTCAGACTGAAATAGCTTTTATTCAGCGTTTTGAGTAAAATGAATAAACAGAATGGCTATGGTCAATCCAAAACTGAACACATGTTTGTATAAGGTTATTTACATTTTTTTCTTTTGGGATTAAGTTCCATTTGTAAGGAATGCTGTTTTGAAATGAAAGGTTTTAAAAATCTATCTTTTTTTATGTTTTGGCATGTGTGAAATTAACTGTTTGGGGTTGGGTGTGGGGTTTTTTTGTCTTTTTTGTTTGTTTGTTTTTTAAAAATTCATACTTTAAAAATCTCATCCATTTGGTTTAAGGATGTTCAGTGAATTCAGCTGCCCTTGGGCAGGTTCAGCTCTGAACCTGCACCCTCACAGTGTCTTACAGTGACCCCATTTCTAGCATCTGAATTTGGCCTTCTGGGTTTAATTTGTGTCTTCTTGTGGCAGTGGGATTCATTCCATGGCGTTGGCAACAGATAATCAAGATACTTTTTGCAGCAATGCCAGCCATCATCTTTAAAAGCACTTAACTCTGTTGACTTGTTTACCTTGGTTATTTATGACCTTCCAGCCACGTGCTGTCCATTATTTGTTTTCCTTTTTTTATACCAGCCATTGGACTTGCTTCCCTGCCCTCTCTGTTTCTCATTCCAATTCAAACCTGAAGGCGAGTCTCCCTCATTACCCACTGAGCTCCTGCTCAGTCTGTGTTACACATGGCATACAGGGTGGCTAACTACAACTTGAAGTGACTTTTAACACAGGTCCATTACAGGAGAGGTGAACACAACTGCTCAAGTGCGGGGCATTCCGAGTGGCCAGCCAGGCCAGGAATCAAAGCTCCCTGCTATGCTGTGCTTCACAAGCAACACTCACTGTTTCTCTCCCACTGGTTTGCTTTTATTTGATTTTGAAAATGAGAATATGTTCAGTTTGTTGCTGTGTCAATATTAAGTATATATTTATTGTTTTTCAGACATACATACATATATATAAATGCTATATATATATAATGTCAACGCATGGACATATGTACAGTAGATATTTTAAAGAGCTATTTATCAAGAAAAGTAAGTGTTATAAGTAAACAGAGTTTATATTTTATATATTATGTAGATAGCAAAAAAAAAAAAGTGGTTAAATTATACTAGGACTTTTGGGGGTGGGGTTGGAGAAATGGGCGAGGACTGGTTCTAGCATTTTAAACAGCCAAACTCCTTTGTACGGAAGCTGCCTGCTGTGCCTCTCGGCTGCAATGTCTGTTTGTTCCTTCTTTTGGAAGATGATGTGCATTGTTACTTTTACATTGCTTGGGGAATGTAGTTAGTTTATTCTCAGCCAACTGGTATGTGCTGCTTAAAACATGGTTTCCTGCTGTTCTGCATATTTGCATTGATGGAATAAAAGGATCTTAACTGGCAAATAAAGACTTAAAAGGATGTGATCCCAGCTGTCTGTGGTTTTTCCCCACACTTGTATTTTGGGGGGGGGAGGGGTGCGTGTGTAATTACCATCACCTTTGCCTTGTTTCTGGCCTGCCTGTTAAGTTCAGTGTATCAGAGTAAAATACATGGATTTTGTGCTTGGGGGCAGGGATTTTGATGGACGGAGAGGAAGAATGAGATTTAACACTGAGCTACTGAAGGTTTTATGTTATGGCAAAGACTGAACTAGTGCCTGTTGGAGGGATGTGTCCTGAGGAAATAGCTCCTTTTGTTTTGAAAGGATGCAAGTAAGTCCAGTGGCATAGCAAAACTGGGGCATTGGACATCCTCCCCCACCCCTGCTGCCTGGAGATCCTTTCTCCTGAATTTTCTCTTTCTTCTGGATCTTTTCACTCCTTCTTTCTCCAGCACAGCCTGGAGATCCTCTTCCTACCTCCCCACTGGTACTGTGGAATATTTTTGCCTTCCCAGTCCTCGGCTGCCTCCAGTGACTTCCCCATGCCTACCCCCATCCTTGCTCCCATCTGCCAGGAGCTGTCTGCTTACCTGATGCTCCTTTTCTCCTGTGTATGTGGGAGTATCTAAAGTCTTGTAAGGATCTTGTCATTCCAGCCCCTCTGTTGCTGAATAAAACCTCACTTGGGTATGAAGCAGAAGAAATTCTGGGATCTAAGGGAAGATTTATTTATTTATTGCCTCTGTGATTGATGTGTAAAAAGGATAGAGCATTTCCTACATTGCCTTTTAGAGCAGAGCACACAGAAAGATGTTGGATTCTACTTGTGTCAGTGCACACTTCATTCCCAAGCACTCTGAAAGTATGTCAATCTGAGGTACAAATCTCTGAAGGAATGGGAAATTATCATTGCTTACAATGCACACTCCCCTCAGATCACATAATCTTGTAAACTGTGTATTTTTCGTATCAAAAACTTACAGAATGGGTGTATTTTATATAAAATTTACAGAGTGTGGTTTCATCATAGAAGTGTAACATGTTAGCAACTTCTATTACTACCACTGCACTTGTCATACTGTAAAGATGTACTGATGTTTATATATGCATAAAATATTTTTTATCAGTTTTAATACACATTATTTTCTTAGTCTGAAGAGAAGAAAAACACAAGACAAGGAAGCATCAGTGCCCAGCTCTTCAGGAATTATAGTTTAATGTTTGCCTTGTCCTCATGAGTTAATGTAGTATAACCTTGCTCAGGTTTCCAGATCACCGTTCCCAACCAATCAACTAGGCACTGAATTAAAATAGGGCCAAATTTCACGGTATATCCTTTCCCATCAACTTCAGCATAAAACAAGGCCTACTTGTCTTTCAAAGGCTAAAATGTAGAAATCTCTGGAAAACAGCACCTGGGGGAGCAATTACTGTGAAACAGTGTTGGAGATACAGTGGGGTTATTAATACAGCGTTCCAGCGCACAATGTGTAACTGTACAGGTAAGTGCAAGTGCAAGAGCAAGTCTAAACATTCCACACTAATGAGGCTGCACGAGTGCTAAGATAAACACTTCCAAACCTGTGTCAGCACACTGAGACACTTAAGTGTAGATTTATGAACCCAAGTGTAAGTTCTGCTTTTAAAACAAACTGCAAAAATGTAGGTGAGGGGGAAAGCCTCATGCCATTTTTCCTAGTTTTTGAAGAACCAAGGCTTCCACAGTTTACCCTGGCTTGTCCTGCTGTTTTCTGGAGCCCCTATTGATTAGCAGCTATGCAGTAAAAACAATGGGTGGCTTGTAGCCATAAATATTAATCAGAAGAATGTTAAATGCATTGCATTGTTCTCTTTGGGAATGAAGAGTTCGCTGGGGCAGAGGTTATTAAAACATGCTACTGTGCCAAAGAGAAGACGCACTTAATGCCTTTGCTATTTATTCCTGGTGGGCAGTGGAAAGCCGCGGAGGTCTTTTGTGAGGCCCCTGGAAAGTCCGTGTTTCAGACCTGACACAGGTGATGCCCAGATCAACAGGGCTTTTCCCCCTGTGTAATACACCAGTGCAGCTCCAATGGGGTGACACAGCACAGCTCTTCCTAGGGCAGCCTTTCCTGGCTTGGGGGCTGGGAGGAGGTGCCTCTCTGCTCAGTCTGCTCGGATCCACATGGCTGTGCTGGTCACAGCTGCAGTCACCATGTGATGGTGATCCTTCATGGAAGGATGAAATTTCCATCAGGCGTCCCCAGCAGGGAGCGCTTGGAGTCACCAGAATTGTCATCTGTCCCACAGGTGCCTAGTCCAAGCTAAAACTTGTGTCCTGCACATACTGCCTTTTCTGATGTTTTTTCCACTTGGGAGTGCTCCAGCTAGTGCATTTAGCACCACAAACCTTGGTGTGCACCACATCTTTGCTTTAAAATTAATCATTGCAGCACCACAAACAATTCCTGAGGGATGAGGCAGGGCTGCTGCCAAGCCCAGGGTAGCGCTCCTTCCTCTTGTCCCCAGCTGCTTGTTCTTGCCTTCCCTGAGTACAGGCACCGGGGAGAACCTGTGCGGCCACCTGGGTAACATAGTAATGGATTTAGCTGAAAACTAACATTGTGAGGTTTTTACTAGGTTAGTTTTCAGGCAGAACAATTCCCTGGTCTGAGTCACTGTCGACAGAAATTTATGCCAGATCACTCTAATAGCAGAATGTAAATAGAAACCAGGTCTGCTGACTGCCAGAAATGCGCTTTTTTCATCAGATCAAAGAGTTGGTAGAGTAACTACAGCAGAATAACAAACAGGACCAAAAGAAAAGCTAACAGAGGAAAACAATTTTAAGTTCTGCATGTCCCTACAAAAAGATATACATGTAAGCGTTTCTTAAGTGGCCCCCTCCTCCAGACGTGGAAGTGGTGTATATACAGATTCCAGAGAAACATTTCACAGCCTGCTCCAAACTGTTTTAATAACTCTGCTTTTCACAGTTAATCACATGTTGCAGACTAAAGGCTTTTGCAGATTATCAGATCCCATCCAGGCAATGACAACAGCCTCTGACTGCAACCAGTGTTGTCACTCGTGCAACTAAGTTTTACATGGTGTTTCAGCCAAACCTGGAAAAGCTGAGACCCACTTTTCAGATTCTGAGAAGGCAGAGATAGCTGGAAATGGTGCTTGACAGGCTTCTTTATTTTCGCAGTGCTGTCCCTAAATTGCTAGACTCCTTTTCAGTGGTGCTAGCTATGCACCTTATGGAAGTACCTGTGATGAAAAATGCCTTCCATTACTAGCTGTGACAAGCTCTCCAGCTCAAGAAGGAAGGAAGCTCAAAACGTCAGAATCAGGATAAAAAGGAGATTCAGAAGAAACCAGAACATTCCTGGGCTCTGATGATTGACTCTATCCTGATTTCTGGCTTAGATCTACTTATGTTTGTCTAGATCCTTTCTGTGGCACTGTTAGGAAGTTAGCACACAGCAGACACGATTCCCACAAAGCAAACTGCTTAAAACCACCCTCTTTTTTGGTGATTATGAAAGTAATAATTGGCATTCTGTGCCAATAGGCCTTAGTAGCTTCGGTGCTTCCTTTGCTGCTGTGGATGCAGCCAAGTGTTGAGGACTGATTGGCAGAATGGAAGGATATTGGGATTACGAAATGTGTGTTAAGAACGAGTCTGTCTGTGTCACAGTGTGATGAAATGCAGGTATAAACTGTGCCAAGCTCTTTCAGCACAACATTTTTTGTTAAAATTTATTTACTTTTCTATGTCTTCTGTGTGCAGTTCCATGACAGGAAAAACAACTTTCTGGGAGATATCCTTCCCTTTTGGCTACAGACCTTGATACCTGGAATTAATTCCTGTCTAGGCCTACTGCAGGAGCAGGACCTCTGTGAAGAAGAAAGGACTAAGTTACTTGCTGAATTGACAAAGCTCCCAGCTATCCACCCACGTTTGGCAAACTTTGTACTGCTTCACACGTATGAAGTGTCTTACAAACATTAACAAATCCCCTCAAAATCAGCTGTTGTAATTATTCCCATTTTGCAGCTGGCAAGGTAGAGGCAGAAGTGAAGTTGGTGAGATCACTCTCTAATGGATTTCTCTTTTCTCTGAATATCCTACTTGGATTATTAGGTTTGCTCTGTCCCAGTGTCTGAACCTATCACTCAAAATGTCACTTTCAGACGGCCTTCCAAATGTCTAAAGTGATAGAAATGTCCCATTCCAGACCAGGTTCAAGCTCAGGTCTTTATGGAATTCCAGCTCACTCGGAAATACTCTTACAAAGAACAATATTTTTTTATCCCTATTTTTAAGGCAGATTTCGGAAGGATTTTCCTCCTTTTATGGACAAAGTGGTCAGAACTATTTAGCTTTATAAAATGATTTTTGTATTTTTTACTGTGAGGAGGGTGAGACACTGGCACAGGCTGCCCAGAGAAGTTGTGGATGCCCCATCCCTGTCACTATTCAAAGCTGGGCTGGATGGGGCATGGAGCAACCTGGTCTAGTGGAGGGTGTCCCTGCCCATGGCAGGGGGGCTGAAATTAGATGATCTTAAAGGTCCCTTCCAACTCAAGCCATTCTATGATTCTATGATTTTAAAACTGTAGCGCTGGAAGATTTGAAATTACAATTAATATTTCTTTTTATAACAGGATGTCATTGGCTTTACAAAGAAGGTACATACCATTACCTTCACCTTGTCTTTTGAAAATTAGAGATGAATGGCAACCCATGCTGCTCAAGGCCATGCAGAACAAGTCTATGACAGCCAGATCCACATCCTGCTGCTGTAATTTCTAGTTCCCTTTAAATAGTTCTCAAACCTAATATAATTCCCATTCATTATAATTAATATAATTAGTCATATATAATTAATGCCTAATATGCTGTTGCGGTTTGTGAATACCAAATAAGCTGGGGTTGGCTGCACAGTCTGTGTTCAAATTCACCTGCTTAGAACAGTGCTAGCAGCATCAAAGCCAATACCAACAGCTTCACAGCTATGTGAATGCATGTTGTGCAGTTCCATCTATGGAGGGGAAGGTGAGAGACACTGCACTCTCTACGCATTGATTTTAAAACCAAGCTGATAAAATTAGCACCATGTGCTGACCAGAAAATCACTAGAATATTCAGTCTGGTAGCACAAAGCTGCGCTTCCTGTTGTGTGTTTTGAGAAAGGATGTTAGAGGAGTGCATCTGCCTGCATCCTATAGCTCACAATGCTAAGCTTGACAAGGACTTCTGTCCCCAAATCCTTCAGAGAACACTGCTTTCAGTTCCCAACAGCAAATTCTCAATGGTAATGGCTGCAAATCATTGCTTGTAGAGGCAGATGATAATCGTCCTGGTGTAATTTGGAAATTGGTGGGGTAAATTGTCCTATGATTTTTACAACTTTGCATTAAAGCAGGACATTGACAGTACCTCTAAAACCCACAGGAATGCAGACTTAGAAGGCTGACAGAAAATCATCATCAGGAGAGAGGGGAGGAGTACTTTGTCCTGTCACAAAATAAATGCCAGTTCACCACTCCAGCTTTACAGCTTGTCTTCATATATTGAAACAAGCCTGCAAACCATGGCTGATATAATTTTGAGTCATTAATTAGTTGCTGCTCAATCCTTTATAAATGCACTAGCAAAGCCCTCTGAGCTTCACTGAGATCAAAAGCCTGCTTGTGCACAGGGCTCCCCTCCCCCTGGGCAGGCAGGCTTCCTGAAAGAGAGCGATTAAGTGACAAATTATTCTTTGGAGGGACAAGTGCTGTGTCCGCTGGGTTGCTTTGGTTGGATCCGATCCTTTCACCCTCACATCAGTGGTCGCAGTGAAACCACTGCATTGGGCTCCTGCCTTTGAGCCTAGGCAGCAGGAACTTGAACTTGTTTCTGTGGCCAAACATGCTGGCAGCTATTTGGGTGCTGTTCTCAGCTCAGGTCCTGGCCGAGGAGGGTAGAAATGGGGTGCAAAGCTTAATCATAAAATTGTTTGGGTTGGAAGAGACTTGGTCTGTAAAGTTCATCTAGACCAATTCTCCTGCAATGAGCAGGGACATCTTCACCTAGATCAGGTAACTCAGCCTGCCATCCAACCTGACCATCAACGTTTTTAGGGATGCGGCATCCACCACCCCTGTAATCAGGGATACTTGGCTGAGTGAGGAAAACAGAAACTAAATATCATATTCAGCTTGTGAGCTTGAACTGGCTTCTGGGCACGTTTGTGGCTCTGATACAAAGAGAAATATTGCAGTCTGAAACCCATTCCTAATTCCTACTTGGTTTTGCATTTTGTCACAGATACCTGCATATTTTCTCCTTGCCTCTAACCATACATAGTGATCATAATAACTATACCTCATCCAAATACCAGAACTCTTGATTAGGCTCCTCAAGATGTCTTATTTAATTTTCCCACCGTTCCTAAACTGACCAGCTTTTATCTCATTGTCACCTCATTGTTCTTTCTCAATTAAAGAGTAAGAAATGCGAGATAATATTATTTGGGACTGTTTATTAGTTACTGAGTGGTGCCCTAAATGTGCCATGCTCAGTGACAGCACAAAGCATGTGTTTGGTGCTATTTAAAAGCCTGCAAGCCTTTTTCAGGCAAAAATGTCAATCTTAACATAGCTACTAATAAGGTTGGTAGGAGAATAATTAGGGCAGGCACAGCTGAGATTACACAACAAATCAAAGTTATGACTAGAATCCAGAAGACATCATCCTAAAAAAATCACTAACATAATCTTAAAAAAAACCCTTTACATTTGGAGCAAGCAACAGCAGTTGGTTATTTCCTTCATAATTGTCTTGCAGTTTCTGTATATCTTTGCAGACAAAAGCATGTCACCTCTGAAGAACTCTCTCTCTTTAGCACGATGAGAAAACAGAGAAGTAGGACACACTTGAACTCAAATTTCCAAGTTCAGCCGCTCTTCTTGTTATTTTCAGCCCTGTAAGCCTTTTCCTTGCTGTCATTTGGGGATGTGTGTTCATGATTACAGGGATGGTGTTTGGTCTGCTTGGAGACAGACCTGCCTGTTGTGCTGCCCTGCTAAAATGAAAGGCTGACTTTCCCTTTGATGCCAAACAGCTTTATAACTTTTTTACCTTGGAGTGTTATATTTTTTCCATCTGACTTCAACAAGGAATTGAGATGTGAACATTAATAGTGCCAACATTTGCATTCTTGTCTCAGGTAGAATGTAAACAGCAGAGTGATGCTGTTTTGGCCAGGAAATGGGGCCAAGCTTTTTCAGGTCTGCTGATCTTCATAATGAAAAGGTCATGTGAATGTCTAAGTAAATTGTCCTTTCCATTAACACAGTCCTACTCTCCATCTGGAAATATTTGTGCTTCTGAAAAAACAGGAGATGATTTCTTAGAAAAGCTGAAATGACCAAACTTGTAACTTCTTTCCTGAACATCAATCATTTCCTATTACGACAGGAACAAGGGATGGTGCATTAGCAAACTGAAAGTACGCACTGAATATGATACACTGTGAAGATATTATCAGAAAAGTATCTTTTTTTTAAAAAAAGTACATCTTCTATCAGTTTAGATCAAATGAAACCCAGGGGAAAACTCCACTTATTTTTTTTATGTTACATCCTTGTGTCATCCTCATAACGCCATGAGAATATGGACCTCCATGCTGCATAAACTTGACATTCCATTGCTTTACATTTTCCACTTTTTTGGATAAATTCACGTGACGAGGTATGCTTCTGATCTGCAGTTCTGATTTGTAATTCTACTGATAGGTCAGTCACACAGCACAGACTGAACTGACTTTCCAAGAGCAGCACGTCGTTCACAGAAAATTAGTGCAGCTTTACAGCAAAAGCATTGCTTTTCGTGAAGAAACATGGACACAATGTAGTCCATATTTTGCAATAAAATACATTAACAAAAACCTGTTTGGCTTCCTTCTCATGTGACCTTGTATGTCAGTGAGTCATTCACTTGAGCAATATAAAGATATCACTACAAAATGCAAGCACAGTAATACTCAGTGACAGATAAAAACAAGAGATGCAGGATGCTAGCAGGGTACTAATTAGTTTGGCTCTGCTATCTCAGATTATCCCAAGCCAATTCCAAACCTGTTTCCCTTTTATCTTTTGTCTGTGCTACCTTTTCTGATGTTATTGCAGTTTAAAAGAATTCAGTGTTTAGGTTATCATGGTTTGGATAAATGCCTAGTTATGTATTATTGATTAATGATGTATTAATCAGTTTTATTATAAGCACAATCCTCCACTTGGCTGATTGACACTAGCAGCTATAAATTATTAAATTCTGCTTTCATTTACAGTGGCAAGAAAGAGATTCTGTCAATAGGAATGAAGATACTTTATATCCCTAGACAAGGGAAAATAAGGTTATTATTGGGTTTATGAAAATATAAAATGTTTTAAATTAAATATTTAAGTCATGAATCACTTGTGTGCTTTACAACACTGAATTACAGCATAGAGTCACTTGGCAAGTGCAGGTGGATGTAGAAGGGCAGTTAAAAGATAAAAAGGCTGCTAGAGTAAGAAAGTCCAACTCAAAAAATAGGTTAGTCATCTTTGGTTTGCTGTGGATGTGTCACCACATAATAACTGTTGTAGTCATTAGCAGTTCCTTCTCAACCCATGCTTTTAACTTGATTTGTGTTTAAAAAAATTTCAAATAAAATTCTTTATTTCCCACTGACCTAAATATTTATGTAATATTTTCAACTGATCTCACTATAAACTATTATGTTAGAAACAGCCACCATTAACAAAATCTCTGTGTGTAAGAAGCTTTCTATATATGCGGTTCAAAAACTTTACTAGGGGAAGAAAATTAATTTTATTGTTTTTCAGGACAGGTATTGATTTTATGCTATATTTTTGTGCAGCTAAATCTTTCAGAACCTAATTTTATTTAGGAATTTTTAGCAATGGCATAACATTCTGTTTACATTCTGTATCTCCTGTACTATAAATTAGTGCTAAAATAAATTGTGTTAGCTTCAGGCTTTTTCAGAGCACCACTATAGCTATGTAATACATCTTGACAAGGCCAGAAATGAATGATTGAAAATTACAGAGATTTAATTTCAGTAGCTGTTTCCTGAACCGTGCGATACTGGTTAGCTTCCAACACCACCGAACAGCTCTCATCCTGAGACAAGTGCCCTCTATCGATAAAAGATGTATTTGAGTTGAGGAAGACCCAAATGACTAAAAATGGAACCAGCCTGCCACCTGCTGCTGAGTAGAATTATTTCAAGATTTGCTAGGACTTGTACTGACCCAACAAAAAACACTCCTGTGCGAGCTGGGTTTGACAAAAGCCTTTGCCCATTCGGCAAGAGTGTGCTTTCCCCATGGCTACTTCAAAAGTGTGGGGCAAGATTAAAATAATGGGATGTGCTGTGCATTTGAAAATAGGCCCCATAACCTAAGCAGCTGCCTTGTCTTCTCTCCCTGGCACTGGGGAGGCCACAGCTTGAGTGCTGTGCCCAATTCTGGGACCCTCAATTCGAGAATGATGCTGCAGCAGGTCCAGAGAAGGGCAACGAAGCTGGGGAAGGGTCTGGAGCACAAGTCCTACGAGGAGCGGCTGAGGTAGCTGGGTGTGTTTAGCCTGGAGAAAAGCAGGCTCAGGGTGGGACCTTACCACTCTCTAAAACCGCCTGAAAGGAGGCTGTAGCCAGGTGGGGGTCAGCCTCCTCTCTGGAGTTTCAGGTTGGACATAAGGAAGAATTTATTCAAAGAAAGGGACATTGGAATGTGTTGCCCAGAAAGTGGTGGCGTCACTGTCCCTGGAAGTGTTTAAGGAAAGAGTGGACATGGCACTCTGGTCTCGTTGACAAGGTGGTGTTTGGTCAAAGGTTGGACTCGATGATCTCAAAGGTCTTTTCCAACCTAACTAACTCTCCGGTTCTGGTACTCAAAAATCCTGCTACAGCTAACTCCGGCACTCGATGGCCTCGTTCAAGTTTCTGCTCCTGGAAAGGGGCTACGAGCTGAAAACTCCTGCCACAAGCAGCTGTCTGGTCCTTGCAATCGTACAGCGAGGGGCTGGCACGGTCTCAAACACAAACATCACCACCACCTACAAAAGAACCCTAACCCCGAATCAAAATCACACTACTAGTTTCATGCCCCCCAGTTTCAGCAGCACAGGTTGATTTTCGAGGCTTTCAGCAGCGAGATGTAGGTCCTTTATCTGATTTGAGGGGCGGGATATTTAGCATCCGGTACTTTGATCACATGCACCTGAGTAAATCTTAGTTTTTCGAAATGCACTTCGCTTTCTAGAGGTCTCTCTAACTAACGCGTCCCTAGGAGTCACCGCGGATGGGGCAACAGCGCCGAGCTCACGCTCACAGCGAACAGCGCGGTGCAGCCCTCAGCACACCCCGCGCCATGCGGGCAGCCGGCTCTGAGGGGCGGATGCCCTCTGAGGGCAGAGGATTGAGCTGAGGGGTGACGGGGAGCACAGGCGGGGTGCGACAGGGGCCCTGCGAGCCCGAGATGCNAGCCGCGCCGCGCTCGGGCCGCGCCCGCCTGCTGGAGGAGCCGGGGGGTGGCGGGGGGAGCTCGGCGCGGCCCGAGTTCCCGGGGGTGCGTTGATCCCGTGCCCAAATGTCCCCGTGTTTTCCTCTGGGAGTGTGACGGAGGCCGGGAATTGAGGCCCGAGGTACGGCCGGGTGGGAGGGACCCTCCGGCAGGGCCTGCGAGGGAAGGGTGCTCGGTCGGGGGCAGAGTGCGGTGGCTCCGCACCCCGGGCCTGTGCGGCGCTGCTGCTGCTGCTTCAGCTGGCGTGGCACTTAATGATACCATGAAAGCCGCTATTAAGGCCGAAAACGCATTAATTGAAGACAGGACGAGTTAATTGCACTCTTCTGTATAGCACACTTCCAATGAGCTGGCTAAGGATTTGTTTTCCCCCTTTCTTCTTCCAGTTTATTGAAGATAGGTGTAAAGATTGGTGCATTGGTCGTTTGTCTAACATGAAAAAGCAAATCCTAAATTGTGAGGGAGGATATAAACTCTCTTCCTCCTTTTACCACTGAGTAAATAAAATGTATTGCTGTTATAGTGCTAGTTTAAAATTATTAAAATAGTATTCCTGACTAAGAGGTCATGCTATTATTTTTCAAGTTATGTTTAATGTTCCCGTTCTGTGTCTCTCCTGTCAGCTTTCCATAAGTGGTATGGGCTAGACATGGGGTTTTTTAAAAATTATTTTTCTAAATAACACAAAATTCAGTTTTTCAAAATTTTGAAAATGTAGATGAAAATCTGAGAATTTTCAAAAGTAGTTGAGTGTGTATCACATCTTAAGTCTGCTTTTAGACATGGCTGCAGTGTAAATGGTGAACCCTGTGATCACTGGACAGTTACATGCACCATACATGAACATCACAGTCGTTTTCATAAGGATAGTGCAGGACTGGAATGTGCTGCAAGTAATAGTTACTTATTTTTTCTCTGGGTTTGAAATAATATTTTGCCTATCTCAGAAAGCAGTAATTCAGTCAGTTTGCTGGTTTGTATTTTGCTGTCTGGGGTTTTGTCCCTGATCCTACAAAGCACTAAAAACAGACATAATTTGGAACACAAATAGGCCTACTGGATATACAAATTTAAATGTATGCACTCTTTATAAAATTGTGGCCTTTGTTTATATCCATAAGTGCTTTGCTCCTGAAGTATTCTTTGCTCCTTTGGTTCTGCATGGAAAAGAAGAATTGAACTGTAAAAGCTTCTCAGTGCATCATTCCCGGCTTTTTGCTGGAAATAAATAATTTTTTCCCAAGTTTTGCTGCTGTCACTGGACATAAAAGTTAAGATTTTTCTTAGTCCTTTGCGTTAGGAGACAGAACTTTCTCATGTTTGCAAGCCCGCAGAGAAGAGAGAATTGATAGTTAGAGGGTTGAAGTGAATTGAAATGTCATTTACAGTTGTTATGATACACAGAGCACTCGCTGGAATTTACCTTTGTTTCCACTACAGGGATGAGATATTTACTTGGTTTTAGTGCTGGAATAACAAGCTCAAGGCTGTGCCTGTTACAGCAGCTGGGAACAACATGAACATTTAATTTGTATTTGCAACTTAAGAAGAAACCTGCATAGCCAGCCTTATTCTTCCCAGTCATCCCTATGCCACTGAGGCCAGCACTGGCTTGTCCTTGCTTTTGATTACCTCGGCTGGTGAGTGTGAAACCTAATAATTTTACTTACCTGGGTAACAGTTGTACTTGAGTAGGGTTTTTATAGTCAAAATTTTGTCAGACTCATAACTGTAGTTTTTGTATTGGTTTTGAAGCACACAGTATGGCGTAAAAGACTTAGATGTTTCTCCAGCAGTTTTTTAAAAAACTTTTCAAAAATTAGCAAAATTTACTATGTGATAATTTTTAAAAATCCCTGTATTTTGTTTCTGAAGTTGCTATCTTTAGACCTTGTTTAGATTAAATTACGTTTGTAATTGTTCATATTAGTATGTGACAAAAGAAATCTTGGAAGATTTTAATGTTCTGTAGGGTTTATTAATACTGCAGAGACATAGGCAGTAAACTTCTATCAGTGTGCAAAATTACTTGACCTTAAAGCAATAGCAGTGTATTCCTGTAAATCTTCAGAGAAATTAATTGTTTCTCCAGAAGGAATCAGTCATGGCTGACGACTCTCAGAGAAACTTCCGCTCAGTGTATTATGAAAAAGTCGGGTTTCGTGGAGTTGAAGAAAAGAAGTCGCTGGAAATTCTGTTAAAAGATGACCGTTTGGGCAAGTTGATTTCACTGTTTCCTCTGTTTCTTGGGGATTGGGGGCTGGAGAGGGAGTAATAGAAAATATTTACCTGCTGTGCTTAATACTTATTTAAGTTTTGCATCTTTTACCAATAATCTCTCTGTTAGTGCTAGCAGACCTTTCATTTTCCAAGATCTGGAAATCTGAGTTTTTTAAAACTATTAAAGATTTGTCAGCTTGATTCTTTCTTTTTTTTCCCCTTCTCCCATTCTCTGTGCCCAACAAACTAAAAGCTTTTTAGGGAAAGCAGTTTTAATCTGAGAATGCATCGTTTCATGCTGTCAATTCCATCTAATGTCAAAGCGATGAAGATGTTATTGCTGTTGGTCCCTGAGGAGTGCCACATCTCTAACAGAACAGAAAGATAAATGTTGTCCCTTTAAAAAAGGCCTTAATTGTTTTGACAGCGACACACTTTACAAAATGCCTATAAAAATGGCACAGTTTCCTCCTGATGAAACCTGGAGTGGTTTTACTGTAAGTTAGGCCAACGTATATATTTGTCAAAATTGTCGCACTTTATAGAGCACAGTCTATTCTCAATTTGAGTCAGTGAAAGCATTTGTTGATAGTAAATGATAAAAGTGGGGATTTCAATCTGCAGCTAAAGTTTGACATACATAGCTGGATCAGAGATGCAAACCTATTTATATTTAAATTTGTCCTGATTTGTTTTTTACCTTTTATTTCATTACAGATATTGAGAAGCTTTGCACATTTAGTCAAAGGTTTCCTCTTCCATCCATGTATCGTATACTGGTGTGGAAAGTGCTTCTAGGTATGAAATATAACATGGAATGTAAAACATAGGAAAGTGCATCTTTTTTTGTTTGAGTTGGGTTTGTTTTTGTCTTAAAGAAGTAATGACGTGTATTGTTCCGTACTACCTTGCCTAGTGATACATATTTGGCTTACTTTTTTATCCACCTCAGATGTACAGTGGTAATTATAAGATTTTGAGAACTTCGCTGAAGTGTGCCTAGGAGAGTGTGTTTCTGTATTTAACTTTGTAACACTATCCAAGTAACTTTGTAAAATGGATTTGAAATGTGGATTATAAGAAGTCATTGATATCTGATAGGATATTCAGTTGTGTTCCTGAAATAATAGACAGTTAAGTTGAAGTAAAGTTGTGATAATTTTAAACTGGGTGAAGCATGGAATGCATGTTTATTCTAAAGAGAAGGTCGTGTTCTGCAGAATCTTGGTTTCTTATGGTTTTGCTTCTGGCTTTGAATTGTATTCACCATTGAAGAAGATACAAGGCCGAAGACAATTTAATGGTATCCCCAGAAACTGTAAAAACCATAAATAGATTGTATTTCCCTAGAAGTGCACTAATCAGATGACTAATTAAAAAGTACTAATGACTTTGCACTAACTGGTGAAGTGTGTTGGTTGACTAGATGCAAGGTCATGTCCACTTGGAGACAGGAGGGGTTTTAAAAAAATCTTAATTTTTTAATTCATTATTTTCCCCCTCCAATTTTCTAAAATTTGAAAGTTGTGGCTTCATATTCCTGATTATTTGGATTTGTAAGCCTTTTTTTGGCAAAGGTAATAAATGAATAGTGCAAAGAAGGGGCAAGATCTAATTACAAAACTTGAAGTTCTTGGCATTGAACTAACAGAGTAGTCCTAATTGATAAAAGCCTTTGCCATTGAAAAGGTTATTGTACCCTGGGCACTAGTGAAGTAGTCAGCATCCTTTGAAATATTAGTAGTGGGAAATATAGCATAGGAGTTTTGGACAAGTGACTCAGTACAGAATCCTTCAGCCAAAATTGTAATAGCAAAATACAATCTCTTTGCAAAATTTTGGCTCACTGCAGAGCCAGAACTTGGGCTGTTTTAGATAAAGGATCTGTGAATTGTATGATAACACAAAACACCTTCTGAGTCAACTGCATGGAAAATTATACTGGTTCTTAAAAGCATTTTGTATTTTAAACCCAGAGTGATTCATTTCACAGCATGAAGTTGTCTCAGGGGGTGTTTAGGTTGGATATCAGAATACGGTTCTTCACCCAGCGGGTGGTTGAGCACTGGAACAGGCTCCCCAGGGAAGTGGTCATGGCAGCAAGCCTGACAGAATTCAGGACGTGTGTGGACAATGCTCTCAGGCACATGGTGTGATTTTTTGGAGTGGTCCTGTGCAGGGCCAGGAGGGGGACTCAGTGGTCCTTGTGGGTCCCTTCCAACTTGGGATATTCGATGACTTCAAGTATTTGTACTGTCATTCTATGACATGCCTTGGGTGAACAGAGGTACAGGTACGCTGCATTGCAGTGTTAACAGTTGTTAGAAAAGTTGGTATTGAGAAGGACAGTGCAAAATATCTCTCCCTAAATGATTGGAACCATAGCCCAGTCCATTTCTGGTGGGAGGTGTTACATGTCCTCTAAGTAATGTTAATAATTTAAGTAAAGGAAGTCTGTCCTGTCACCAAAACTATCTCAGATGTACCAAGGCTTGCTGATGTCCCAGGTGACGTGGTATGTCAGCAATGCCTCTGTTACTTTCCTGTTCAAGGATGACTCATGATGGTTTCCAGGCACCCCTCTGTTGTTTCAGCTTCTTTTTGCCTGCCTAGGGTGTCCTCTGTGTTTGAGGAGAGCAGTTGGCAGTATGTACATACAGCTGTGATGTTGACTGTCTTTTGGCATATTGTGAAGAATGTCTTGCTTTGTCCCAGCTTTTGAAAGGCAGACAGGTTTGCAGCTGGAAAAGAAAAGATAATTTTCTGTCTGATGTGCTTGTTCCTAAACTCAGCCATTTCGTGGCTTAACACTTGGCAGGAATATTTTTTCTTTAAATGAGAAGTAAAAGCAGCAGGTAGCTTGTTTCAGAACTGACTTTTGAAGAATACTTTGTTCACACGGGTTTCTACACTGGGAAGAATTCTGCTCCACTAGTGATAGGGAAATGGCTTTTTTTTGCCTAGGTGTAGTGAATGAACTAAGTTTGTGACAGTTTTGTTGTGAACATCAGTGCTTGGCAAGATTGAGTCTTGAGTAAGGGGAAGGATTGAGTGAAATGTTGAGTATCTCTTCTGGAGATGCTGTGTAATTTTCTTTGCCTTTCTACTTAGATACTTTTATTTCTTTTAATTTTTTTTTTCTCCCAGGAAACAAGAAAATATATTTGTGTTGTGCTAAGAAAATAACAAATGTTACTTTGCAAGTGACTATGTGGCATTCTTAAGTGTTAATCTTTAACTGATTCAACTGATTATTTTGGTTTTTGAATGCCATTTTAGGGGGATTTAATCTATGCTACAATGAGTAAAGACTTTTCTGGTAGTAAAGTAGTTAATACTGCAGTGTACAGTATCTTTGCATTAGTTAATTGCGTGTATATATTCTCTGTCATCTCGGACAAAGTGTAGAATTTGAGAAAATGAACAGCTAAAGTACATAAAAATCATTCTACACTGACTTTGTTTTCAAAATAAATGAAAGCTGGGCACAAATATACAACTAGTACTGTGCTGAAAACTAGATAGGTATAAAAAATAACAAGTAGGAATTCTCCTTACAATTGTTTATATATATTTTTTTCAATTATTTTTTTTTCAGGAATTATTCCTCCTCACCATGAGTCTCATGCTTTGGTGATGAAGTACCGGAAGGAGCAGTACTGGGATATTCACCATGCTCTTCGTGTGATTCGATTTATTAATGATTCTACCCCACAGGTTGATGTTTTTCTCCGCATACATCAGCTGGAATCAGGAAAATTGCCTCGAAACGTAGCTTTTCCATTGGTCAGTTGTCATTTTAACAGTCTTCTAAATACAGTACTTTTTTGAACTTGAAACAGTAAGCCAGTGAGAAACTGAACTGCAAGTCACTGCACAAATGCTTGTAGGTAGACCAAGTAAGGTGAATGGACAACAGAGAAGTACTACTATAAAATAAGGAATTTTAGTCAAAGTGCATTTTCTTTTTCTTCCCCTAAGTACTTACATAAGATTTTATGCCTTAAAATCTCTTTTGTGCATTTTGCCTGCTAGGTTTCAAGCCTTTTGTACTCCAGGGCACTTCCGTTTCTTTATAGCACTGGAATAAAAATGACATAATCTCATTGGAGCTCATAGGTTCTTACGTGTCATGGAACAAGGATAATTTGGAGCCTGTACAATTTAATGCAAGTTGCATCAAATTTAGTGATTTAATGCAAGTTGAATCAAATATTTAAATTGTTTGTTTTTAAATCTAGACTTTAGCGTACTGTCCTCCTTTTTATCTTAGTCTGAACTGACCTGGGCTTCTGTCAGGTAATGCACATACTCTGCAGTTCAGAGTGTACACCCATGTGGTTAAACAAGGCTGTGTTGTGATGGTAAGTTGGTAGTGTGATGATAAAAACAATGTGTGGTTAAATATGAGATGATGAAAGGAGCCACGGAGCTTTCTAAGTGGATTTTGTCCTGTAGTTAATGTTAATTTATCCATATTCACTCTAGCCCAGCTTAATTTTTAATTTTTTGTCTGTAATCACAAATTTTGACGTAAGTACTTAAAGAAAAGTTGAAAATCAAAAAAAAAGTTAAAGTTAATATGGAAAATCCAGTAATATTTTGATCATGCAGCCTTCTCTTGTCAGAGGAGGGAATGTTTTCATACGTTTACCGTTTCTTAGGAATGTGGCCATCCTACCCTGCAAATTTCCAGTAG
The DNA here is from genome assembly GCA_013397975.1 of Machaerirhynchus nigripectus. Lineage (NCBI taxonomy): Eukaryota > Metazoa > Chordata > Aves > Passeriformes > Dicruridae > Machaerirhynchus > Machaerirhynchus nigripectus. The sequence continues at coordinate 460,957 of VZRQ01006438.1, read as the reverse complement.
GAAATTTTCCTTGATCTTGGAGTGTGACGCAGTGGGCTGAAAATTCCTCTCTTCTAGAGCAGTATTGCCTTCTGAGCAAGTGGTTTTTTGGTGCATCCCAGAGCTGCTCTCAGCACTGTGGTGAGGTTTCATAGCGATGGTGTTTAGCAGAGCCCCGGTCATTAGCCCTGTCACTCAGGTTTGTTTTGCTGCTGCAGAAAGCATTTACTCCCTTTTCAGTGCAGTCACTGTCCCCTTAAACTTAGGAGAGGTTACTCTTGATAGTAATGCAGGTGTTTTTATTGTAGAGGCAGAGGGAGATAAAGAGATGTCAGAATGATAAAATACTTTGGAACGTTTGGGTAACAAACAGAAGTCTGCCGAGTGTTTTGTGCAGACAGTTCAAGTAGGGGTATGTGTGTGTTACAGCAGTCTGTGCGGCAGAGACATATCCCAGTAGTATTTAAGACTCTCTGTATACTGAAGCATGTTTTGGTTTTAAAAGCAAGACAAGTCTTACTTGCTCTGTTTTAATAGATAGGTGTAATCATCCTGCAGCTGCTGCCTGATGTCTTGTTTAGGAATGTCAGAACAGCTCTTTGTGTACGTTGATTCCTGTTTTTTTCTACAAATAGCAGAGAAAAGGAATATATGAATAATATAAATCAGAATAGTCCAATACTTCTATGTAGTTCCTTTTTTTTGGCTTTGTTTTCCAGGAACCTGAAGATGAAGTGTTTCTTGCTATTGCTAAAGCAATGGAGGAAATGGTGGAGGATCCTATAGAATGCTATTGGCTTGTCAGTTGCTTTGTGAATCAGCTGAACAGCAAGCACAAAGATTCATTACAACAACTGGTAAGGAAAAAACACCTTTGTTTTTTTTTACTTTTTGCGAAGAGAAGCAGTCATGGAAAGCATTAACACAGGGAGACAGCTGGAACATCAGAGGTGACACCCTTGGATTCTGTTCCACCAGCTGTTTTGAGAATAAGAGCGGAGTGCTTTTTTGCATTGTGATTGTGCTGTCCTGTCTAATGTAATATTAGAAATTGTTTTTGTTTGCTACATGGTAATTTTCAATTACCTTTTTTTTAGCTTGTCTAAAGGTGACATTGTATCTCGTTGAATTATATGTCTCACAAATTGGTCACTTAAGAATTTTCTTTAAACAACTAAAAATGTCAAAAGTTAAGAACATCTTGATGTATGTCTGCTACTTTTTAGGCTGCATCTCTGGCATCCATATGCTGCTCATTGGATGACAGACAAAGCACAGTTGTTTTGCTTTATAAGTGGAGCAGGGTACTCCATCTTCAGAAAAACAGTATGTTGCAAATTAAGTTATAATAAAAAAGTGGAGTAGTTTTCTTCTAGCATTGATCATTTAAACACCATCATAGAATATTAATTTTGAATTTCTGTCTTACTGATTTATAAAAATAAAGTTTGATTGTAATGTGTACTTATCAAAATTATGAAAGGTCTTGTAATTCATCAAAAAGCCTTAAGAGATAAGGAGCTTTTATTTAACAATATCCTCTGAGGTAAAAGTATTGAGTACACGTGCACCAGCAATTTCTGAATGGAAAATTTGTTGTGGAAAATTATGCCTGCCCTTGTTAGTTCTTTTGGAACTAAGAAATATTTTTTAAACCTACCTCTTGTTTCTGTGAGTGGTACATTCAGCTATACCAGTTCAAAGCAGAAAGGAGTATTTTTAAAGAAAGTGTCTGTTTGTACTATGTAAAGAGTGCCAAGTGTCTCCCTCCCTAGGTTTTTTTTTGTTTTTTGGTAATACAAACGACGTACCAAGACTCAGTAGGTGAGAGTATGGGCAAAGGAAGTGTTTCCTGCCTTTGACAGCTGAAGTCCTTAGCAATTTGCCTAACTCTGACAGAAAGCATAAAGGTACTCAAGAATTTATGGTAATGTGTATTGTGTTACATTAAAATTTAAACAAAATGAGAAAATGATCTACTTGTTTATGCTTTAAATACTTCTGGTTTTTAAACAATAAATCAATGTCCAGCTTTTAATGGGTTGCTCAGGGATTTGCTCTCAGAATTGATTTTTTGTGTTTTGCTGCATTGTGCATAGATTTTTTTTGATGTGTGCTAAGGCGATTAGGTCTGGGGTGAATGAAACTCGGTTTTACTTGTGAAGGTAGCAGTAATTAGTGCACATTTAATATCTGCATTGCCTTAAGCTCTGAAACACCTCTTTGCACTAGGGAATACTGCATATCCTGGAAGTTCAGCTAGTGGTCAGCAATTTAAAGAAGCTGAGGTTACTTCTTTGGTTAAGTACATAATTAGTTAATTGCAAAAGTCAGTAACACCCATATTTTGGAACAGTTAAAACAATGAAGGTACATTATTTTAATGTTATTTTATGCCAGTTGAATTTTTGAGGCGGTGCTTGTCTTAAAGTGTGCATTAACTGTGAGGGTGTTCTGATGTGAGTTATCTAAAATTTTCTACTTCTTTCTCAGCCAAAAATTCTGGAGCAGTATTTGAACATTGAAGATAACAGACTACTGATGCATCTGAAGGCATGTGCTGCAATGAGCAAACTCCCTTATGATCTTTGGTTTAAAAAGTGTTTTGCAGGATGTTTACCTGAGTCCAGTTTACAGAGGCAAGTTCTTTTGCTTTTCTTTCTGTTTGTAACTGCATAGTAATTACAGCTTTCTGTCATCACTAGCAGGCAAAGAGCTTTCCATACTTTATCTGTAAGATTATGGTGTTAACTTTATTGCTAACTTGGAAATGATAAAATTGGATTTAATTCCCTTTGTTACTGATGCAAGATAATCAGTCTCTGTGTGATCATTTCACCCACTGAAAATGAAAAGAATGGAGCTAAGTACACCAGCTGGTTCTGTTAGACACTTAGTGCCTCCTAGGATGTAGAACTGCAAACCCTCTGTCAGTGTTACATGGCTGAATGGTAGTCAGCTTTTGGGCTTTTTAACCAAAATCTGTGCCTAGGGAGTGATTGTAGTATTGTGTTAGTGTTAGATGGAAAAGATTTTGGGAATGTGTACAGGTTTTGGCTGGGACAGAGTTAAATTTCTTCAGAGTAGCTGGTGTAGGGCTGTGTTTTGGAACACAGGGATGTTTTAATTCCTGCAGAGCAGCGCTTACACAGCATCATTCTGCTCCTCACCAGCAAGGAGGCTGGAGGTGCACATGAACATGGCTGGGAGGGGACAGAGCCTGGACAGCTGACTCCAGCTGACCCAAGGGATATCCCGTTTCATGTGGAGTCATGCTCAGCAATTAATCTGGGGAAGAGGTTGGCAGGTGGGAGCACTTGCTTGGGGACTTGCTGGCCATCAGTCGGGGTGGTGGGCAACTGTTCTCAGTTGCATCACTTGTCTCAGGTTTTATTTTCCTCTCTTTGTTACATTTTTCTTCTCTTCCTTACAATGTTTTGAAATTATTACTTCTTTTTAATGATGAAACTTTTTTTCTTCACCCACAAATTTTTTTCTTTCTCTACCCTTCCAGTTCTTCTCCCATCCCACTGGTGGGGATAGTAAATGAGTGGCTGTCTGGTGCTCAGTTGCTGGCTGGGGTTAAACCATGACAGAATGTTTATTTTAAAAAGTACTAGGGCAAGTTGAATATTACAAAGTTAATGAAATAGTGGATTATATCAGGATTCTACAGGTAGAAATAGGTTGTTGAGCTTTTAAAATGGAAAAATCCTTGTGCATGCCACTTCACCGAAGGGCTTTTGAAATGAAGCTTGTACGGTTTCTCTAATTCTGCTGCCTGAGAACTCTTGGAAAGCAGGAAATTCAAGCTCAATGTAGGGAAACATCCTTCTGCATTAATAAGAGTTGCTGATAGCTGAACAGGATGTGGCACAAAGAAAACAATGGTGTCATTTTCAGCTGTCTGAAAACTTTGAGAACTAACAATGTTCAAGGGAAGTTTTACTTGGAGGGAATCACAGGACTTCAGTGGCTAGAATGGAAACAGTGCTTTGTAAATTGCTTTGTAGAAAATGCTTTTATGGTGGTAAAGTTGGTGATAATCTGAACAGTGGATGCAGTGTTTGTTTGTTTATCTGGCACTTCATGTTCCATGGAGCAGAGTGGGAAATGGCTCCTTTTCAAAATGTTTTATTTACTCTTATAAAAGTAAGAAGATTTTAGGGAACAAGCTGTAAGATTAGAAATCATGCTCTCTACTCTTGTTGGACCATGGTCTTTGAGGTTCTGTAGGCCAAGGATTACTGTTGCCAAGGATTATGTTTGAGAGAAAAAACCATTTTGTGAAGGATAGAGACCTTTAGGTGCAACACGGTAACTGTTACGTGGCAAGTTCTTCCCATCAAGCACTTACAAGGCTCCAAAATAGTCTTGGCTGTGTAGTGATTGTCTGTGACGTGGTCGTTGAAAGCTTTTACTACTTTTGTGACTACCGAAATTATGTAACCACGCATAGTGTAGGACGTTTGTTACAGTTTAGAGCTCACCTGATTCAGTTTTGCTACTGGATCTTATGGCTGTGGACAAGAGCTGAAAGAGGAATTTGTATCAGAGCAGATTTGCTCTTGGAAGATAAAGGGGTTTTTTAAAATTTCTGTTTAAAATTGATAATTTTATTGGAGCTGTGTCATCCTGATGGTGTAAAAGGAAAGATCTAGATGAAGAATTTTGATTTCATATTCCATCCTGCCAGAATATGTAGTTTCAAATGTCTACTGTTTTGAATCAGTTTCATTTATATAAAATATTTTGTCTAATAAGTATACATCTTTAGCATTCCCATATACTGTTTTACCTTACTGAAATAAGGAATTTATTCCTTGCTTGGAATTTATTAAAATTCCTTACTTGGAATTGTTTAATGCTTTTTTTTCCTCCTGGAAAAGGTCAAAATACTGGCTTTTTGTATCACTCTGGGGTAAAAACAAATTTCGGTGCTGGTACTTCTGACGGCAGAACAATCCCTTTTCCCAACAGTTCTTGTGGGAACATGATGAAAGTGCACTTTTTCTTGGCAGTTTAGGTTTCTGAATTATTCAGTTGTAATCATAATGGTCTTATTCGCTGAGGAAATAACATACTTCATGGGTAGTGTGTGACAGATGAACTTAATTAATGCTTGGAGATTCAGTTTGGATTAGGATCCAGAAGCCCCAGTGCTTATCTGAAATGCATCCAAATGTCAGTGTTGGAACTGCTGAGGTTTGAAGGTCTCCCGTTCTCCTGTGAATTTTACTTACTTTCTTGTCAAGTGAGAGATTATCTGAACACAGTCTTTTATGATTTATCTTATGATTTAGCACTGTATTTCTTAGAGAGGCTGCCTGCTTTCTATGAACTGTAGTCTTCTCTGTCAAGCAGCTAAATCTAAATTTCATGGTTTTCTTTTTTTGTTTTCCTCTAAGGTGTACAAGACTTGTACGTGCTGTGCAGAAATTTTACCTGATAATGGTGAGATGAAGTTGCACAATACCGATACCTGACAGGCACTGTCACTCAGTGTAAATACTGTTTTATAGCACACTTCCAGTTACACCGTAGGTAAAATTTATGCATCAGTTTACTGTAAATGGGCTTGGAAAATACATACAGACAGGTTTCATGGGGAAACTTTTCCTTTGAGCTTATGCAGTGTCTAATACACTTGGCATATTACGTGATAAGCTTCTTAACAAACTTCTTAAAGGTGTCACATTGGTAAGAGGGAGGAGCAGACTGGCCATTTCAAAGACTCTGTATCCTACCTGGAATGTAGACAGGGTGCTTCCTGGAATATGAACCAGCCTGTAGCACAGGTTTGCGAGGCACAGAAAGGTGTACTTCTCTCTGAGACAGGGAGAGAACTGGATCACACCTTTGTTTTCATACTCGTCATTCCCCTGTTTGCTTGCAGCAGCATATTTGGTCATCTGTTTGGTAAGCCCATGTGTGGAAAGCTTTCCATTGGTGCTGTGTGGGCCCTCAGCTGGAGATCCCTGCTCCTAAAGCTTGGGGTCCTGTTTGTGGCTTCAGCTCTACAGGCAAAATGGCACTTTGGCTGCCAGTTTGATCTGGCACTGTTACCCCAGATGATCCAGCAAGAAGCAGTGCAGCTTTGCAGTTGTAATTGTGAATGAGCCAGGCATTTTTTATGGCCTAATGATGCCAATCACGTATCAGGCCCCTGACTAATGTTGTTTGTACTCTGCACTGAAGGCTTGGCATTAGCTGGGTGGTGTTAGGTTATTAGTCTCTGGTGACTTGCTAGTGGCAAAGTATTTGGTCATTCTCCTGAAATCTTATTACTTTCAGACTGGCACTACTACATGTATTAAACTAATTCTATAGCTTTACTTCTGTGATCTCCGTACCCTGCATAAATTACATTTAGTTGTGAAAATGTGAGTTATTTGTTAATGGAAACAACAGAAATATGGAAAATGCCCTGATTTTGCTGTGGAGCAGGAGGGCATAAGAATGTGCACGTGGGTTGCTACTACAGGAAAACTTAATTCAGTTTGCCTTTGTCTACTGAGCTGCTTCCCAGGACTGCAAATGGATGGGCACATGATCATGATATGACACCAGGGTGAGATTTATGTGAGCCTCATGGTGTCCCTCCATGCCCAGTTACTGCTGGAAGGACACCCAGAAGTGCAGGCAGAGGAGAAAGCGTTGGTTCTTTTTAGATATCTCTTGCCCTCATGACTGGAGGACCAGAACCAGGAAATAAGCTTGAGTGTGCTTACCCTGCAGTGTAGGGAAAAAGTGTGAGATTACTGCTAATATTTCAGAAAAAGAGAGAGCAGCAATGCTGGGATGCCTCTTGTGCATTACTGCACTGTGATGGTGCAGAGACCTCAGAAAGTGCCTGGAGAACGGCATCCCTTCACGTGCAGGTGCACACAGAGTGAGGTGTACAGAAAAAGCTCTGTGAAAAGTAAATGGTTTCATTTGCATAAGCCTTGGCAGGCTCTTTGCCTTTATAGCGTCCTATTTCTTTTTATTTTTCTTTGTGGTTGTCAATACTGCTTCACTGTTAAAGAGACACCTGCAAGAGTGTTCCTGTGGTTAATTGAATAGTTGTGTTTCACAGAGGATGATAGTCCTCTGTGAAATACACAATACATAGTGAATTTCATTCCGAAGAATACGTGTTTCTTTTTCTGTATTTCTGAGTAGGGCTGTAGGCACAGTATCACAATGTTTCTCTTGTACTTTCCCCATCTCCATGGGTATCAAAGAATGGGTAAAAAGTTGCAGTCTCTAGCAGTAAACTTGACCGCAATGATTGCTGTTATTCAAAGAGTGAAAGCAGGACACCTGTCACTACCAGTAGATATACAGTGTATAAAGACTGCTGTATTAGAAGAGGATCATCAGAAAATGTGTTTATCTGAAACTGCTGTGGGTTTTTTCCATTTTTGACACAGTTTATGCCGTTGTTCCTGGCTCTGCTGGTACAGACAAGGTGCTGACTGTTGGTCACAGTGTTGCAGAGTCATTCCCAGTTATTGTCACTGGTGGAGTTGTACTGAGAGTAACAATAGCTGGAAACGTTTAGGGAAAAAATACTGCAGCAGACGTAGCTGGTTAATGCTGGCATCTCGCTCATTTTTCTGTGCACCATCTTCCAAAATTTGTTAAGACACTGGTGATTTAGATACTGCATCTGTTTTGCCATTGTTAAAACATTTTTTCTGGAATCAGACTAAATAATGCAGGAAAACAATAGAATGTTTTCTGAGCATAGCATGTAACCTAATGTAATTATGGAGACTGAAGTCAGAGGGATTGGAAGCAAAATAATGAAAGAAGACTGGGTATTTTATAATAGGGTTAGTAAGTTTGTTTTCAGATTAACATGAGCTTTAAAAATGATTTCCTGTTTTTGAGATCTGCTACTCTCTATCATTGTCACTCATAATTATAGTTCTGATGCACATGAAACAGATGGGGAAGGTGTTCTTGGGTTCTAAACAGATGTGTTTGTGAAGGAAAATGCTCTAGAAGTAAACAGGGCTGACCTGTACAGTGTGGAACAGACTTGTTGTCTCAGTTTTCTCATATCCTTGCTTAAAGCTTCCTAGACCTGACTTCAACAGCAGTGTAATATTTGCTGTGATCATTTGTCCTGGGATGCTTGAACCTCAAATGAAGCAGTAAGATTTTGATCTTGGATTGTGTGTTGTTCCTGTCTCTGTGGGAATTATACTATGTTTGTGATTGTTTAATCACAGCAAGACAGGGAATTAAAACTAAATTGCAAGGGGGAAAGAAATGGGCTGTGCCTTTTTTTCCCCCTATCTGTCCGTGTGGGTTTTGTGTTTCCTTTTACTTTCAGAATAGTCCTGAGGATGTTACACATTCTTTTCCTCCTTTCTTCATTATAAGTTAAAATCTAGTCCTGTGTTTGAGTTTGTGCCTGTTGCCCCAGATCCCTTCACTGGGCATGGTTGGAAAGAGCCTGGCTCCACCCTTTCTGCACTCTCCCTTCAGGTACTTGTATACACTGATGAGATTCCCCAGATCCCTCTCTTCTCCAGGCTGAGCAGTCTAAGCTCTCTCACCTTGCCTCATAGGAGAGATGCCACAGTCCCTTCATCATCTTAATGGCTCTTGGCTGGGCCCTCCCCTCTTAACTCCTTGTGTAAAAGTGTGATCCTACACTTCATTTCAGCTGTCAAAGTTCGTGTCGTGCTATGTTGTGCTCTCCTGGCACTCTGGGCTGAGGGGCAAATTCTTCTGAGAGACATCATACAAAAATTGAGTTGTCCCTGGAAGGAGCATACCCACAGATCCAGATTTATAGATGGGCTGCAGAAGATGTTTTTCAGCCAGCGTTACTATATTCAGAAATTACGGAGGATAGTGTGTGATCTTTGTTCCCCCGTGTTTGTATTTGGAAGGAGAAATACTTTGAACAAGTGCCCAGAAGGAGCAAGAACTGTAATCCTCAGAAACTCTTTCTGACACAGCTCTTAAAATTCAAGAACTAAAAATAATGCAAGCCCATAAAAGCTGCCATCTGACAGATGGTTTCACACTGTTTTGTGTAATCTTTCATCCCAAGTCTGTTGAGCTGGGCCTGAGAGAGAGCTGCTGGACGAAGAATGATTTCAAATTGTTGCAGGCTGTTTTGGTAGTGATGATCTGTTTTAATATTCATCCAAGTTCTGTTGCTGAAGCCTTTGGAGGCCTGCCCTTCAGGTTTTCTTAGAACTGTGAGGTCCAGGTACAGTTTCACATGAGAAGTAGGAGTGCTTAAGTATTTCTGAGAGTGTCTGTGCACAGTGGGATGGATTGGAAGACTTAATAGTTGTTCCTTGTGCCTAATTTAAACATCATGACTTGCTGATAGGTCATATTTGTATCTCACGCAGCAATGACCTAGACTATTTACCTGCTTGAGATGTAATAGTTCAGTCTTGCGTACCTTAATTTTTTTGCAACTTAGCTGTTTGAAGAGTGTCTTTATTAAGCATGCTAATGAAGTTAATTTCTTTTTTTTTGCACTGCGAAAAATTCTCACCTGTACCACACTCTGTAGAGTAGTTGTTACAGTCCAGGCTATTGAGCAAAGATTTACTTTTTGTACTTGAGCTTGTAAACTGTTCAGTTTCTAAACAGCAACACACCATATCAGTACCTACCAATTACTGCTTGCCATCCCTCTGCTCTGTACAGATTGAGGAGTTGATAAAATGTCTTCTGTTTATCCTGACCTGAATAATTCAATATGTTGCTGTTCTTCAGACAAATAATCTGGATAGAGATGGTTGTACAAATGCTCTTCCAGCAGAGAAATAAGCAGATAAGCACTGCAATAATGCTTAGTGATTCCTTTTAACTTTCTTGTAGAGTTTGGGACAAAGTTATTAGTGGATCCTGCAAGATTCTTGTTTTTGTTGCTGTGGAGATATTATTAACCTTTAAAATGAAGATAATAGCACTGAATACTGCAGAAAAGATCACACAGTTTTTGGAAAATGTAAGTACTCTAATTACGCTTTGCATTACCTTTTATAGCTTATAACTGTTTCGGATTGAATCGCTTGCCTGCTGCAGATGTGCCAAAAGGTATTTTTACATTACTGAGAACAGTGTAGCAGTACCGAGGTGAAGGGAGAATGCACAGCAATGAGAATAATAACTTCTTCTATCAGGAGGTGAGGCTTCCATAGAACGAAATGGTTTTTAGGCTTGGGGAATGCATTATCTATGTCTATATAGAATTAACACTCCTTGCGATACTAAAGGGTTTTTCTGTGAAAGTAAGTGCAGGTCAGGTTAGGTTAATTTTCCTGGAGGCTTCTTAGAAGGGTTGGTTTATGGCACCGCTTTTTTGCTTCTTGCCTGAGTGCCAGTCTGTAGACTCAAGGGGTGTTTTCTGTTGACGTGAGGATGGGATCATGAACCTGACCCTGAACCTTTCTGACCCTGAATAGTAACGAGCCATCTCAGCAGGGCTGTAGGGTCCCAGTATAACCCAGGTGAGTTAAATGAGATACAGTTTGTGGTCGTGGATGGCCAGTGTGAGTTATGCCGGGTGTCAGGGATGTGGGAACTGTGAGATGCCTGGCTGCTTATCAGCATTTTGGAAATAGAAGCTTTTTGTCCAAAACCTGGCTGTAATACGGTGTGTGCAGGACTGAGGCATGGTGCGATGGGAGGACAGGGAGATGGTATTCTAGTTTTGTATTCTTTTTTATAAAGAAAATATCTGAACTGGAAATTGAAAATCTTTATTTTAAATGAAACAGTCCAAATGGAGTGCTCTGACCAGGCACCTTGCCCTGATCTTTTGTAGATTCCTCAGGACAACACAGATGCCATTGTGAGCAAAGCCGTGGATCTGTGGCGCACGCACTGCGGGACTCCAGCACACTCAGTCTGAGAACTCTCTTGGCTTGCAACAACTTGGGGGAAAAAAAGACATTTGAAAAGACATTTTACTGTCCTAGTGTGGTGTTCTTCATTAACCCTTTTGTGTAAAGATGCTGTTAAAGCATGGTGACCAATGTGTAAATATTTTTCAATAAATACAGATGGAATGAAGATACTTCGTGGTGGTGTCATGATGTCTGAGGTGTTAATTGATCATCCAGCTACAGTATTTTGATTGCACAGTATGCTCTCTTCCTTTTGCAGAAGTAAACCTAGGTCTTGAAGCAAGGTAAATAGATTTACTTGTAATTTAAAAATGTTTCAGTACGCCAGCTTATACTAGCTATAGCTAGTTACTACTTGGAGGTGTTTGTACAGTGAATGTACTGAATTCACACCTGCTGGGTGGTGAACAAGCACGCTTTTGCTAGAAATGTAATTGTACTCTGTTAACACTGTAAATTTTCAGGTAAATGAAGCTTCCCAAATCTGAGGTACAGGACATCACAATGACCAGGGGTGACATCCTTTTCTGATGTGTTTTAAAATACTTTTCTTTTTAGCTGTCAGACAGCTCTCCATGGCTGTATCTCCTTTGTTCTTCATGGAAGATATTCTAGAGAAGTGGATCTGTGCAGGTATGGAGAAAATCAGTGGGATGAGCCAATATAATTCAGAATTACAGCCCAGTAATAACCATTGCCTTTGTTAAATGATTGGCTTGAAGCTGTTGTAATTTGATTCTTGTTTGGTTTAGATTTCAAAATAAATTCAATACTGAAATGTAATTCATGATGTAAGTAGAAGTAGAGTGATTAGCCATAGATAGAGTTTTACTGGGGGACTGATGTTTTTCTTGGAAAAGCGTAAAATTCTATTTCTACCTCTTGCATAGACCAGGGAATTGTACGTAAAAACGTGTTGCTTAGCTGTTATTTGACTCAAATTGGTGCTCAGTGTGCTGAGTGCCAAGGATGCTCATTGCACTTGAGAGAGCTTGCACTTGGTGTCATGCAGACTTGAAATGCTTTAGAAACTTCTGTTTTAAACTGCATCAGGTTTACCTTGCAGCACACAAAATGGGGAAGCCTGGGACTCGGCTGGGGTTACCCCTAAAATCCTGGGGAGAGGATCTCTGCTGGATGCTGAGACATTGGTGCTGGTGTTGCTGGAATACCTGAGTTCAGCCAGTTCAGGAAAAGTGTGTTTGTGTGTGCTTTGGAATTCATTGTCGTGCCTGCTCTGCAGTGCAATCCACTGAGTTCACTTTGGATGGGCGCTTGTTTCCCTAGCGCAGGCACGGGAGCTGGGTAGGGTGGACGGGAAAGACACAGGTTCTGTTACCCAGAGCCCTGCATTCTGTAACATGCAAGTGTTTCAGATAATGGCCACGGGTGCAGTCTGAGAGACTGCCCGTGTGAAGGTTCCCCCCGGCTGCACACGATTCACACAACCCCAAAGGCGCGGGTGCCTCACTGGGACCTTCACACAGCGGATTACTTGGTCATTTAAAAACAAGCAGCGATGACACTGGAGGCGTTCAGCAGTTTCAGTCCTGAACGGGAATCAATAACTCATATTCTGTGAAGAGAGGTGCACTGAATCAGGATTAGAAATGCCAGTCAGCGTTACTGCTTCCAGGCTTGCCAGTGAGTGTTCCTTCAATTAGTGTTTGACTGAAGGCTCCAGAAGCTTTTTTTAATTTAAAGAAGCCTTTCTCTCTCTGTAGGCAGGCCTGAAGCTGCCCAGAAGAGAGAGATCAACTTTTACAGAACCACAGAAAGTCTGAGGTTGGCAGGGACCTCTGGAGTCCATGTGGTCTGACCCCCCTGCCCAAGCAGGGCCACCTAGAGCTGGTTGCCCAGGACCAAGCATGTCCACGTGGCTTCTGACTGTCTCCAAGGAGAGGGATTCTAACACCTCTTCTAACACAGGGCAACCTGTACGCGGTCATCCTCACAGTAAAAAAATATTTGTGTTTCCACATAAGCAACAGCAATTTTACTTAAACATCCCATTGTATGTGGGGTGGATCCCCAAACGCTGCTCCACTGTAATGTCCAGCTGAAGTTTGTGTGTAGCTTTTTCAGTTCCATGTACAAAGAAGGCTCAGGACTGTTTCTTTAATGCACAGGTCATTATTTATTGTGGGCTATGCTGAAGGAGGGGAGCTCTCAAGGGTGTGAGTGCATAGTGGTTTAACTCTCTCTTCCTTCACTGCTGCAAAGAGGCATTTGTGTGTCTCATAATGGATCCACTCACAACCTTAAGCTGTGGATTTAAGAGAGAATCAGTTTATGCAGAAGATGCATTGAATCCCCAATAGACTGGAAATATGAATCTGGCTCGCTTACACTCAGTTTTTGGTGATTGCTCAGTTGCTCATACAGCCAGTGGAACATACTGCTTCAGCTCAGAGCCCTGCTTCCCAAGAGACCAAAACGGCACAGTGGGAGCTTCCACTGCCCCAAGCATGTGATGGTCAGGGGAAAGTTGAGGCAAGGCACCTCTGAAGTCCCAGCCTGAAGCAGGGTCTGCTGTTTGGGAAGCCTGGGTCTGTGCCTGCAGTGATTGTCACCAGCCTGGGGTTGGTGGCCAGCAGTTGTTCTTGGACCTCTTGAACTGAACCAGTGCAGTAGTTGTGGTGTCCAACTCGACACTTCTAATGGGAAATCCAAGTTTGGTCCTTTATCTACTATGGACTAGTAGTCCCTAACACAGAATGTTTTGATATTGCACATAGTTGAGCCTCCCACTAAAATCCTTGGCTAAGAAAAGTGAGGAGGGGTTTATCTTTGCTATTTGTTTTCTGTTAACCTCTATGTCATCCAGGAGGAACATGAAAACAAGTTACCTGATGTTTGTTTTTCCTGAGAAGCTTGAAAATGAGGTATTTTGTCTTTCTTTACATAATTTCTCCTTGAATGGTTAAGTATGTAACTGCTTGCTGCACACTTGCTTGTTCATTTAGAACTGGCTGCTGAGTGTTGGGTTTTTTTCTTTTTTTTTCCTTCCTTCTGCTTATTTTGCCCCCCAGAGACAGCACTGAAGCATTCACTTTGGACAGTGAAAGCTCTTCCCCTCAAGCTTTGCCCTGCCAAATATCTTCATGGGTTTTGCAAACAAGAAAAATAAGCTTAATTTGGTCCAGTTCTCCCCTCAAGCCATACTTTCTCTCTAGAGAGGTTTAGAGTGGTGCCACATGTCTGTGCTCTCCCGTGCTGCACGCACCAGTTCTTTTCCAGCTGATGTCCAAATGTGATGGAACTCCAGATAAGCAAAGTAATGGCAGATGTCAGAGGATGATGCTTTAAAATTGATGAGTGATTTGAACTTTATTAAGGGGCCTGACTGCATGGAAAGAAAAGCAGGAGAGCTTGGAGACGAAAGTAGCTGAAATACAGTAATTCAGAGGCTCATAAAGTAACAGTGATACAGAGCAGATTTCTGTGGACAGGAGATCCACTGTCGTCTCCACATGGCACAGCTTCAGCTGATGTCCTTCTGAACACCACGGCTCCCATGGCACAAATTTACCTTAAAGCCAAGCTTTTGTTCATTCTGCCACTTGTGGGAAGAATTCTGTGAGCGGCCTTAATACCATTTGAAGGCACTGCTGGCCCGTGTGGCCTGAGGGTGGTGTTGCACCGCCTGCACCTTGCCCTGACAGCTGCACCAGAAGCTCCCACTGCTCAGGAGCAGGGAGCTGCTTTGTCCCACAAAGACCAGCTCAACAGTGGGATCAGGGCATGGCTACCTCGTTGTTTTCAGTCTTGGTTGTCTGGGAACCTTGATTCATGGAGCGAAGGGGAGAAATGGAGGTGCAGAAGATGATGGCAAAGCAATCCAGCGCTACACCTGTGCTAAGCGACTGAGCTCTTAGCCAGGCACTGCCAAGCAGCAGAGTGTGTTTGTGCAGGTGTCTGTTAAATGGAGAATTGATGTTTTTCCAGCCTCCTCCATTTCCTGCCTACAGATGGCATTGGATTGCAATTTGATTGCTAGTAATTACATGGACTTCACTGAAGACGCACACACGTCCCTTCACTTAGACTGGTTTTATGAAATGCTTCCATTAAAACATAAAACCCCATCCCTTTTGTAGGTGTCTCGGTGCAAGGGATTGGACTGTGTTCTCACATTCCCTGTACAGTGTATTCTCACCAATATTTTTCTTGTTAAAGCACAGAAATTACCAAATGTAACCAAACCGCTATATACTGCTGCTATGGAAGCCATAGCTCGATGTGGGGGAAGGGGCCTTTAGTCATAACCTACAATTTTGTTTATTTACCCAAATCTCACTGGATAGCCCCAAACTTACTGGCTGTCAGCACAGAAATACAAACACACACAAACAAGGATTGTGAGGTAGGTGAAAAGTTGCCCAGATGGAAGCAAACCAAAAAAGCCCAATACCAGACTTTCGATCATGCTGTGTTTTCCTATCAGCAAGGGAAAGGAACAGATTTTGGTCAGTTAAAGTAGATGGATCTTTAATTTTTGTGTAATTGGAAGCCTCTGTGTGTCAGGGGAGGGGAGGTGCTCCCAGGTGCCAGTTACAGTGAGGATGCTCAGTGCCCCTTGTCTCCTCAGGGTCAGAACGTTTGCACCATCAGCTCCAAACACTGAAGAGCCTCAGCAGAGCTGTCACCTTCAGTACCTTCTGCAGGGGGCCAGCAAGCCTGTTTGAAGGCTTGTAGTTATTCTTGTCAAGGCTTTTCCTCCTCTTTTCACTACACAGAGGCTTCAATTTGTCACAGACTGAAATGCTGTGCAACCACCGAAGCTACTCGGGGGAAAAGGGGAACAAAAATTGTACAGGAATATGCGACATGGATGTGCAGGAATGGCCCCTGTCCTGAACAGCAACAGTGCTTGCTGGTGCTGCTTGGTGGCTGCACACTGACTCTGGCAGTGCACAGCCTGCACCAGCAGCATTGTGGTGACAGATGGGGTTTGGTTGTGGGCTTTTTGGATGCCTGTGTGTGTCTAGTGCAGACTCCTGGATTTGCTCTTCACTAGAGTGGTGCCAGGTACCACTTCAGCAGCTGAGGTACCACTCGTCCTTCCCTGCTGTGCTGAACCAGCCTGGTGGTGATGCTCAGGGCTCATCTGATCTGTCCCACCCATCTGCTCCAGAAAGTCTCCCTCTCCTGTGCTGCTCCCACGGAGGTGTGGGTGAGCCTGGCTGGTATCCTTGACTGCCTCCATGTGTTACATTGTCAGTCACTGGGACAGAGGGTGATAAAATACACAGGCACTGGAACACTTTTTTTTAAATTAATTTTTTTAAGAAACTGCATACATCAGAGACAAACAATAATTTAAATACCATGCAGTTTCAGTATGTACAAAAACTAGGACATAGAGATCCAGTTTAATTTTTTCTAGTTATTTACATCATTTTCATACAGCCATAATCTGTTAAATTACAATACTGGAAGAGCACGATTGACAGCCACCACACTCACTCCTATACAAAGACAAACTATATACATACACTTGGATATCAACTGGAAAATGCAACCGGTGCAGGAGTAACTGGGACACACAGGAACACAGGGAATGTGCCCGTCACCTCCTCTTTGTTTACAGAAGTTGTTCCAAGCTTGAGCAGACCGAACACCTGGGAAAAATAACTTGTCCCCTTTTTCTTTCCTGATTTTTTGATTAGCCTAGTCATCTCCCATGGCTATTTATACAAAGTGATTTTATTTGCAGGCATGTTAGGGAGCCCCCATTCATGTATAACTATGGGTTTCCACCTTGCCCGCCTATTTTTATGAGTGCAAGCTTCACTAGGCATGTTGAAAGTGCTGCCCCCCCTTGGTTTATAGTGTTTGCACTGCACAGGTGGTGCTGTAGGAATAAGGAAGGGTGAGTTTGGTGAGCAGTTGATGACAGAATGCAGTGGTTATACATGGATAAGGATGAGATGTATTTGTGTAATGGGCTCACTGAATGGTTTAACATAAAATAGCTGAAAGTCTATTACGTTCTTTCCCCTGCCACTTCCATCTCTTCTGACAATGCCCAGTGTGTTCACTAGGAATTGCCCAGACACAAAAGTTGGCCTGAGCCCCTTCCCAGCAAACCTGCTGCCTGAAACTTCTTCAGCCTGCAAGTACCTACCCAGTGGGGTGTAGGATGGGCAAAAGCCACAATGACCACATTCCCTCTGAGTCAGAATTGTGTCACCAGGTCCCTGCAACCCTCTGCTGGTCAAGGTGTGGGTAGGAGGGTGATGTCACTATTGGGCTTCCTCACCATCCCTTTTCCCAAACAATCAAAACTTTTCTGTCCAGACATTTTGGAATTGCTTTTTCAATCCCCGTCATCTTCCCAGCCACCCCTTACTTCCCATTTCCACTTCAATATTCCTGATAGGCTGCTGAACAGATGTCAAAATACTTGCACATTTTAAGTATTCAGGATTAGGTAGATTATAACAAAAATGCTTCTGTTCCTTGACTCTAGATTATTATCTCTGGAGATGGACGACTGTAATAGTCATTTTTGTTCCGTGTTGATTTTTCCATTCTCTAAACCTGCTGTAATTTATCACCTATTAATCTCCTCCCAATGAGCATGAGGATGACTCTGCTGAGTCTTTGCAGTAATGCCATCACTACATCCTACACATAATCCAGGTCAAAGGGAGAGAAATCATGACTCTTTGTTGTTTGGTTTTTTCTTTACCCCCAACAGAATCACAGCTCCTTTGCCATGGTAGAGATGGCTTTCACAGATGAGAAAACAATTCTCAAGAGACCAGATTTACAAAAAAAGGGACCAGCAGTTCCTCAGTCTGTGTACAACTTCCCACGGATGTCAGAAGTGGGTGTGCACACTGAGGGTGTGCTGCCATGCTCAGGCCCTGAAAGGCTGTTGTGGAATGCCTTGACAAAGGTTAACTTTGCAAACCACCCAGACCCACTGAAGCTACAAGCAGATGAAGTGTCAGTTCAGTGATACTTACTGCAGTGCCAAACACCTTGTGTGGCTTCTTTCTCCTCCCCCTTTTTCAGGAGTAAGCGCTATTTGCAACTGGGGAGAAATATGGCAGTTCTTCCACTTGTGTCCTGGTGTCTGCTCAGCCAGGAGTTAATTTAAAAAGACCCCAAAGAAATACGAAAAAAAAAAAAAGGCTGGATGGAGCTACCCTGGGGACAGCACGAATCATGGGCCAAGGCCGAGTGTGGCAACTTGCTGAGTGGTCAGCAGGGACCTGCCATGGGCTCATCCGGATGAAGGTGCTAGGGAATGTTTGGCCATCACCCAGGACTTGGCTGTTACCTGTCTCAACTAGTGCTCAAGGGTTTATTTTGGGTGCCAAGCTGGCAGTGTGGGCACTGCTTGGGGCTGTGCCCATGAGGGACAGTGGAAGTGCCCAGACTGACCATTCCCCTGGGGATTCCAGCACTAACAATGGACTGACAGCAGCAGCCTGTGACTTTCACCTCCCTCCTCTTATTTTATTAATAAAAATCAAACAAACCCTCACCTTTCCCTCCCACTAGCCTACCAAGTCCTGTGATTTCTGTCACCACTGCTCCTTAAACGGTGTCCCTTCCGTTTCACAGTGATCCTCTAAGCTAGCAATGCCAGGGCAGGTGTGAGAGCCATGCTGGGAACACAAGGATTTGTTGTTTTTCAGAACAGCTCTGTTGCAGAGCCCTTTGCTAATGCAGTGTCTGTGCAGTCAAAAGCATAAAGGCTTTTCCCCCCTTTCTTAGAGCTGTGATGCATTCATGTAACTTGTGTGCATATGTATATGAATGAACTTTTAAACACGAACCCGAGGTTTTCATGAAGATAACCCCAAAGCAGTGTATTCCTGGCTGGTAGGTTAAGTGCTCTGCCTCTGCTGCACTGAGCTGATAACATTGCACATTGAAGGCTTTCACTACTGATGAACTTCTGTCTAGAGCAAGTGTGAGCTGGTGGTCCAGGGATCACGCTATGTTTCCTCAGAAATCATCACCCGGTCTGGGAAGCACCAGAACCCACCTGGTTTTTACTTTCCTTTGATCTTCCATCCTGCAACAGCCAATCCTCATTTAATAGCTAATAATCCATAGCTGCAAGGCTGGCCATGGATTAGAATGAAAAGCTTTTGCTTTTCTCTGATGGAGACCCGACCTGCAAGGCACTGAGTGCCACCACCAAGCGTACATGGAGGGCGTTACCCTCACTGCCAGGGCTGGTGGGGCAAGCTGGGTGCTAGAGCCACTCCATGGGCTACATGCAGGTCTTTGGCTGTACTCCTGCACCCAGAGGAGCGAGATGAGGCCTGAGAAGAGGCAGGAGTGTTGGCACTACACTGCACTGGCCACTAAATGCTCAAGTGTGAGAGGCTTCTTGGCCCGCAATCAGTGAAGGGTGGTGTTAGCATGGCATGGGGGGAGCTGGACAGGGAGCACAGAAGAGAGGATTCATACATGGAAGACAGTGAGAAAGGAAAGATCAGTAAAAGAATAACGGAAATAACAATTCTGTAGTAAAAAACTTTGGCCTCTCTGTTCACACTGTCAAAGGAAAATAGCTATTGTGGAAGAAAAGATGTCCTGAAGTAATAATCTGGAAATCCTTACAGTAATGTTGCTACAGTGCTTTCGGCCACCATCCCAAAACATGGCATAATAGTGTCTTGTAAGAGCTTGAAAGAAATCCTAACAATGTTTGCCCCAGCTTGCTGGCATTATACTAGTTAAGGACTTAATTATGGAAGGTGATGGCCTAAGTTCAGAAAAGCACTTAACTGTGTTCAGGTTCAAATAAGCCTGTCAGACATATTCTTGAAAGCAGTGAGGCTGTGTGTGCTTCCTCACTGTAGAGCACACGCTTACGTTGGCAAGTAAACCAGGCCCAGAGTGACCAGCTCTCCGAGCTCTGCTTGGTCAGTTTGTGTGTTAAACCACTGTAATAAAAATAACTTAAAACCAAAATTAAAACCAATAAATTCAGAACACCTCTGAATTTCTGTCCTTACGCCTCAGCTGTGGGTACCAGTGACAAGTCCCACCATCCATAAGAATGCCCCAGACTCCTTTTGTTAGGCCAGGTAACACACTTTGTCATGCTTTGCTCAGTGTGAGTTTAGGGTCAGTTCTTGAGACACCCGATACAGAGGCAGTAGATATCCTTCACGGAACCTCCAGCCCCTCCTGTTGCGTGTCCCTCTGCAGAGCTGGAGGGGAATCCCAGCCTTTCCTGCTGCCAGGGGCACATTGGCTCTCACACAGTCAAGAGGTTTGGGTGTAAGACAAACTACAAGCGGAGCAGATGCCATGCAGTGACCACGAAGAGATGGGTTTTTGCTTGCTGGTCCTCAACGTTCTTGTCACTTACTGCTAATGGGCTCACAACTGGGTTTAGAAAATTATACTTGAAAGAGATGGAAAACAAACAGTTGCTAGAACTGAAGCAGCCTTCAGTAGGGAGTCCTGTTCTTTAGAGGTGATACCTTTTTTCTGCTTGGAAGCTGAACAATGTCTACTGGCTGGCTGTAAACTTCTCCAGGGAAAGAAATGCCTTTCTAGTCAGATGATATTCACAGATGGGCTGGCCCACGGAGTAGTTTCGCTCCTTCACCGTCCTCATAAGGTGCTCTCAGCTCGAAAGGAGTGTTTGGTGTAAGTGCTTTAGTGCCATAGGGGCTCACCTTTTGGAGACTTCACCCAGGCCAAGCAATTCCCTGAACACCATCTCAGGACTCTCTAGAGCTGATGACAGAGGCTTGTCAGGATGAGGGGTGCCTGATGACAACAACAGCTGCACCACCAGCTGAGCTTGAACACGTATGGCAAATCCACATGCCGGGAAAGTCCTATACATAGATGCCAAGTCTTGGCACGATTCCCACCAGGGGTATTTTCTGTTACTGAAGCTTGAACCAGCAGGTCTGATGATGCTGCAGTACTCATCACATGTAAATACAATTCTCCATTTTTTAATATTTATTTTTCTANAGATTTACATTGTACGTAACGGGGAAGTGAATAATACCAGCACTTATGGTTCCTTTTAGTTATGTTTTGAAGATGGCATAGTAGTCAGGTAGAATTGATCTGCTACGGTCTATGAAACCTGAAACCCAAGGGGTAAAAAAAAAGAGAAACAGTAAGATAATATCCTCACATGTATATTGCACATAAAAAAATAGGAGAACTAATTGCTACAGTGACACCATCAGGCAGTTCAATTCCTGCAGCACTGACATCAGCCTTGCTGGAAAGAGGACCCAGAACAGACAGACACTCACACTTCCTTGGTCCTTGCCAGACTTAAGAGTTCATAGGCATAAGCTCTTTGCACCAAAATCTACCAGAGACATTCATGCACTTTGGGTCCATCCTAGGGGATCCCTGAGTGGGTGACAGCAGATCAGCTCGCCCTCTTTCAGGCCATAAAGCCCTGATTCTACAAAAATTGTCTGGTTTAGACAAACCTCCTCGTATTCCACCAGAAAGATTTACATACAGTTTAACTATTATTATTCCTTAATGTTGGAGGCTAAAGAGACAAATGGAGCTAAAATGGCCACCTTTCCTGCAAGGCACCCTGTGTCAGAAGGCCTGGGTTTATCAGATCTGCAAATACATTTTTTTTAAGCCTTGATTTTTCACTCTATTATGAATTAATTAATGTGTCCCACTGGTAAAGCGACACTCACATCCTTTGCTCATGCCACTGCTAAATGACATGAAGAGCTCATTACCTTGCTAATGACTTTATAATGGTGATTCATCTAAGTTTATTTAAGGGAATTACTCTCTTTTGTTTAAGCACGCTTCCTTCAAGTGCGTATTTCCCAAAGCTACTTGTCTAGCCAGTAAGTCCTATTGTTCTTCAGGCAAACCCTTATTCCAGGGTTTGTTATATGAGCTATGGCTCTCTGTATGCCTGGCCCAGACTTACTGAGTCCAAGCTGCTCAGTGGCTTTCGGATACAAACTTTAAAGGGTCACTGCTCACTCCAACACTGGAAGGGAATGAAAATACTGCCCAGAAACCTGTGAAAGTCAAGCAGCCGGAGAGACTTCTGGACAACAGTATTCAGTCTATATATTGTGGGATGCTAAAGCCTTCATGGAATTCAATGGAGCTCTCAATGGAGCTACTTGTAGCAACACCCCCTTTAAAACAGCCTCATCCTTTCTACACTTTGTCACCTCGCCCTGGACGAGCCAAATGTCCTTCAAAGGCTCACCAGGGTCAACAGATCTAGGCCAACTGTACATCCTAAGGCTTCTCCCAGACCTTGTGGCTCGGGAGCAGCTGGCTTGTCTCTAGCAGCACTCTGTCTCTACAACCCCCAGCGCAACCAGCCCAGCACATCCTAGGATGGAGAAGGGAGATAGTTTCTGCAAGGTAATATATGCATAATACATGTGGTGAATTTTAATATAATTATTAATTTATACACATAAAAATCCCCTAATACAAAATTAATTTTGCCTTAAGCTTTTTTGTATTTTTCCTGAAAGTACCACCTACATTTTTCATGAGCACCGAGCTGATGAACACATTAATACAAGGGCAGCTCCAGTTTTGCATCAGATCTCACTGTCACTTGTCTTCAGTACCCAACACTTGTCTTTAAAGTCTAAAGTGTTGATTTGCAAAGGCCTGACTTCAGCCCTAGCCTGTCAGAGACGCAGGAGGTTGGTTTGGGCTCATGGATAATTCATTCAGTCTCTACATTTAAAAAAAGCCCAAGGTGTAAATAATAGTGCCTCTCTTACCGTGTGGATCTTGCCATGCCCCACTGTGTCACCCGTGGCCAGACATGTAGGACAAGACTGAGAGATCTGTGGGTGGGAATTGCGTGGTGTGTAACAGCTGCACACTCAGCAGGGCTTAGTGTGCGCTCATTCAGACTTTGCTACGTGCTCCACAAGGGTTCCCCATCCTCCTTCAGACACCAACACTTTTTTGTAACTTCTGTTCTCAGAAGAACGGATATGCAGCATGATGATTTAAAAAAAAAGGTTATACTTCATTAAACGGCACGTGCCTGCATAATGCCACATAATGGGGCAGCATGTGTTTGTCTGTGTGAGCTGCTTTTACAGCCTGTAATTCTAAATGTTGTCTAGACCTCATGGCGTGTTGTGTGCATGTTGGAGAAACAGCTGCCGGCTTTGGTTTTTTTTTTTTTGAAAACAACAGTATTCATTTATAGTCTTAAAAAATTAATCTCTCAGCTTACCTTGTTAGATGCCTACTTAATTCATGAACTTCCATTTCAGAGCTTTTAAATTCATTAAGCTCTTTTCGAATGGCTGCCTGCAAAGGACAAACAAACTCATAAATGTATAAATGAGAGAGATCAAAATAAGTTCACTCTGTTCTCAAAACAGTATATTAAAAGTGAAGCAGTTAGATAACATTATCAGAGAGAAAAAGACAAACATAAAGACTTTAAAATGTGAAAAGGAACAGAGATAAGTATGTTCTAAATCACATAAAGGGAAGAGAGATGCTTCAGTGGAATGGCTCAATTTGAAAATATATCACAGACAATGCAGGTACAGAACTCAGGTCTGTCTTATTATGCAAACATTTACATGTACAAAATCCAAATTAGCAGAAGCATGAGAAAAAAATGTGCACCACAGTTTGTGAAACACAGTGATCTGTTCCAGAGCTGGACTGCGACTAGACTGGGCCCAGATCCTGATAGATTTGTGTTTGAGATGTCTTCTGCCTTTGTTGGTCCTGAATTTCCTCAGGCGAAGTTACTTAAAGTGACTGATCTTACCTGGGAAGGAAAGAGAGATACTTGGCTCCCTGCCCTCTACTCTGCCTCGGGCTGTGTCCCTCTGCCCTGCTCCTCCCTTCTGACCCAGCTGTGCTATTTATTGAACTGATTCAACAAATTAACCCAGCAGAAAACCTGTCATGGTGTGGTGGTATTTAGCCTCTGTGGCTTGTCTGTGAGGGAAAAGCAAGCCAGAGGCACTGGCAGGAAGAGAAATACTGAAGAATAAAAAACCAGAGGGGGTGACTTGGGGGGACTCAGCTACATGGTAGAGATGGTGCTCAGCAGAAATGGCTCAAGTCCCAGGCCCGAAGTCAAGACCTCTGACAGGCCTGTGATATTTGTAGCTCATGAGTGGTTTCACTGTGAGCATTTGGAGGGGATGTGCAAGGTGTCTGCTGTGGCCAAACGCTCCCATGGGTCCAAGGTATGTGCACTGCTTTTCTGTGTGATGCTGAAAACATCAGCATCAGAGGTGGAAAGGGGGTGTTCCAGTAAGTGGTATTCATATCTGTCAGGAATTCTTCTCAGTGAAGGAAATCTAAACCAGTATGAGTAGCATGAGCCCAAAACAGGACTTTTGCAACAGCCACTGATTCAGTCACCAACTACCTTTGCTTTGACAAGCCCTAAGTGATGGATTTTGCAAGTGTTTTTCTACAGAAAAGGCCCTTTCTGCTCCTTCTCCATAGCTTTGGTTTCTAATTTCCCTTAGAAGTGCCTGTCAGGTGCTGCCTCATCCATCAGGACAGAGTGATGGCTATGCAGCAGCTCCAGGGCTGCCTTCAGCAGACCAATCTGCTACTGAAGTGACTCTGAAGAAGGCCACAGGGGCTACTGACTCCTATAGGGACAGATCTATTCCCCCCTCCATCCCTTGTCTGTTGGAGAGATGCAAAAATGTCCTTTTCCTTCCCGTAAGAGTCAGACCTGCTAAAGACAAACTCTGACTGAAAGCAGTTCCCTTCACCCAGCAGACAGATCAAGATTTACTGGCAAACAGAAAAGCCCATTGCTAAAATCTGTTTTTGCAATAAATCTGGCCTGTGCTGACCAGTGAAAACAGCTATTGAATCACAGCTCTGGAAGAAAATAATCCTATATAGGATGACACAGCTTTGTTTCAATTTGTCTGGCTATTTTTTCCAACAGTGGACATAGCATTGAGGAAAAGCAAGTCATCTGAATGGCAGAAATCAGAATACTGCCCACAGGACCCAAACAAAACCAATCTATCTGCTTCCTTATGCCATAAAGGGCATTAATATTAGAATGACAAACATCTCTTCTTCTGATGGTGCTTTGCTGAGAAAAGGTTGATTTGAAGGACTTAACCCTTTTCTCTGACTACTGAACTTGCACATCCATTATAAAAAAAGTGACATCAAAGTACTCTGCCTTAATACTAAACTCTTTACTAGGTTACATTTAATAGTGGTATTTAATGCTTGTTCTTTTCAGAGACACAGGATGAGGAAGGACTTGTCTGGAAATCAAATCTCCATGCCCATCTGAAGTTTCTCCATGCCTTTCATCCCAGACAGGGATTTCTCAAAGGCTGCAGAACCTATTGGGAGATTTATTCCCTCCCTCATCTACCAATTAAGAGAATAAAACTAAGTCAGTTGACTAATATCTTGTCAAACATGGTGAGGTGAAATGAGAAATGCTAATTTAACCCAGTATATTACGGCCTATGGACAGTCCAGAGGAAGTTTTTCTTTTTTTTCAGATCAGTTCATGCTACATTAACTTAACCAAAGCTAAACTGAAAAAAATCCCTATATCAAGGAGGAGACCAATGTCACAAAACTATACACGTCCTTTGGTTGAATTATACAAGTATAACAGGCTGTCCTTTGTGAATAAAACCAAGAGCACCATAGATGAGTGGCTTGGCTGGAAATTCTGCTAATCCTCTAAACATTGGACACCATGGATTCCATTGCTGAATGAGTGAATTCCATGGCAAAGAAATAGTCAAGGCTTGAATTCAGGTATCTGAAAGTCTTTAAAATTACAAGGGCATCACAGAGTGACTATAAGATTCATGACTGAATCACTGAGCCTCATAGTCCTCACTTCTTATAACGTCCATAAAATCTTTCAGATCTTTTTCCTGAGGTCTCATTAAACCCTCAGCATGTGACTGATACCATTTGCCAGCAATTTAATCCCTCTGCCATCAACACCAATACCAGAGATACCATTTAGTGGAAGTTCCACCAGTGCTCAGAGGGCAGTGCCATCAATACCAAATGTGTATTTTTTTCATCTGCAGGTCTTGTGTGATTTCAGTTAAGTGCTTAAAATACTCTGTGGCAGAAATCCTGAGAAAAGGCCCCTGTTGAAACACAGTAGAGAGAAGTGACCTGGCTCTGGAGGGATGGAGGTACCTTTGCCAAATTGACCTGCTGGCATATTCACACCCAAGCCTGTCCTGCCCCGGCACAGCCATTCTGGCACATGCTCCTGTCTCACTGCTCTGCTACGTCTTGCCAGAACTCTCAGCTGGCAGCAAAATGTGGCAAAACCAAAACCAACAAACAAGTAACAGGGCTGTCATCAAGACCTTTCCTCAAGGGGCTTGGGATTTCTTCCCTCTCCTGGTTTCCATGCATATAGAAACCTTCTTGCCAAAGATTTATGCTTCAAACAAACAAACAAACAAACCTTGTGAATGGGAAAAAACACAGGTGTGTTGGGAAGGGATGTCAGGTGGATGTTTACTCCTTGACAGCCATGGGACCTGTGGGACCCAAGGGATGCTGTTTGCCACAACATGCTCTGTCTGTTCAGGCCACGGCTCTCCCAGAGTTGCCCCACTTACTTTGTCGGCGGCTGTGAGTCGTGTCCAGGGTTTGTCTGCCCTCCTGTCGTAGTCCTGCGCGTCTGCCACTTCCACGTAGTCACTGAAGCGGATGAGGATCTTCCTCTCACGTAGCTCTTCTACTGTGGGCCTTTGACTCAGCTGCAGGTTTGAGGAAGGAGTGGAGAAAGCCATCAGGACTTTGCTTTTTCCCTACAGAGTGCTGCTTGGGGATTTATTTTACTACAACCACCGTTACAGTAATAAGAGGGTTTGGACATTCCCAGTGCTTTGTTTTTATTGGCCCTTCACAGAACTGATACCTGGGAAATGCACTCTTGTTACAATACCTTGAATATCATCTCACCTTGCTGCCAGAGCAGCCCCCTGTTCTTTGGGAAGCTGCTGTGGCTGGAGACCCCAATTCCCAGCTGAGCTTGATCACCCCTGGCAGAAATGAGATGTAATGCAGGAAAGTCTCCTAGTGCACTGATGTCCCAGGAAGAGACAAAGACCACAACACAGCTTTAAAACTACCCACACAGGCTGCTCACTTTCCAGCCTTCTGCTGCGGTTGTCTGTCGTTCTGCACTGACTGGGAAGAGTCAGGCCAAAGCATGGAGAGGCTCCTGCCCTGAATTACGTGCAAAAGGTGAAAAACAACTTTCTTTACCATTCTGATATTCTGCAGACCTATCCTTACCTCCAGAAAAGGCAGGCAGGATGATTAATGCTCACTGAACTTTTCGCTATATTTATTGACAGCTGTGGTTTGTGTCACAGCATATTTGACTTTAAAAAGTTTCTGTTGCATGCTACAAGCCAAAAAAAGAGGCAAGGCTGGATTGTATAATGTCAGGAAAGCATCCTCATTGTTTCAAAGCATTTCTTTCAAATTCCACAGCAGAATAGGCAGCCATAGTCAAAACTCCTCTTAAATTAGTGTGCTGATAGTCCATGTGTTGCACAGCCAGTTATATGGGCAGGGACAGGAGTTGGCTTTCAGGGATCAACTCTCCTTGGATGCACAGCATGCTGGTGAATGTCAAAAGCAACTGCACAATTGTTTCTGAAGAAGGTGCTACATAAATGTGTGCATGTGGCTGTAGATTAGCTGAAATGTTTCAGTGCTAGAGTAGAACATTTTCAACCACCATACACCAGGAAAAATAATATCCTGATAATAATTTCCTACACGGTGTATGATGCTCTTCCCACTTACTAGAAATAGATGTGTTTGAAATACTTTACCCTTGAGAAGGGTGAAAGGCCTAAATATTTAATAAAATGCTTGAGATTCTATTCTGCAACATTATTTATGTTCCTGAATCCACCTTTCTTCCGAGTTAAGTATCTCAGTTCCCTGCATTTCATCTTCCAGGGAGAACTGCGATCTAAAACAGCCAGGATACCAAGTGAAGGATGAAAAATCCCTCCTTTCTTCAGCATTTGGGTGGAGCTCCACTGCACTATCCTGTGTAAGCCTGTGTGCTTGTTCTTGGCATGGTTGATTGTCTTTCTCTTCTCTGTTTAGAAAAGATGATTGTGATGGGAGGTGGCAGTGGGGATGCTCTCCTTACACCAGCATCCCTGAGCATGCACACACAAATTGGGTTTAAACACCTCATGTGGAGGTGGTCTGCAGAGCTGCCTCAATGTCCTGCCTGTGAGATGCTCAGGAGAATGGGAATGAGGATGGAAAAAAGATGCACTGACTCTTGTGCCAGTGCTCTGGCTGTGAAATAGTCCTGAAAGCCATGGCTGATATCACATAGTTCATGCGTAGCCATAAATCTACATATATTTCCATATATAAATACACGCACACAAAATATATTCAGTACATTAAACCAAAGTGCCAATCTGATAATGCTAAGTGTAAAGAGAGACAACCACGCTCAGTCATTTTCTAAAAGCCATTAATTAAAGCTACATTATTTGAATGGTTAACAAATTTCCTTGCCTTCTTCTCATGCCATTGCAGAGATTTCCTGTGACCTTCTAAGTGTGAGGGTCTTGCAGTATCTTTGGGCTGCCCAGAGCTCCCTTAACTCTTGAATAGCTGGGGAACCAGCTTTGCAGGACAGGCTGTAAGCAGCCCACTGCAGGTGTAGTCCAGTGTGTGTCCACATTGAGGGCACAGCTCATCTGAAATCTCACCTTGCAGTTTATTTTTATGACCTGTGAGCTGTGGTCTCTTGGGTTTAAATTGCTTAATGGTACAGAGTCCTTCTCGAGCAACACCTGAGAAAGAGCTCTTCTTACAGGCAGAGAGAATAGGGCACATTCAAAAATTACAGGACAAGGACATGACCAAGGGCACGATGCAATTGTCTGCACAGGGTGTGGTGCTGCAAGCAGGGAGAAGGGGTTCTTAATGAGCTGGACCCTGTTTAATTTACTTCTGTTAATGTCAAAGGGATGTACGTGCATGAGTGTGTCTGGACTTCTTCTGTGTGCACTACCTGGGCATTTACATTTCCACTTATCTATTTGTGAAGATTTGGGAGCTGAGGGAGCAGGGTAATTCTATAGCTCAGTTATTTGAGTGTGAACCAGGGTAAAGTTCCCTTTCAAAATAAAAGGATTTGTATTAATGCAAAAGCAGTAAATGAGGATAGGACCTCTCATGCCTTGTCACAGGAGGTCAAATTTTCTTCTGTATATTCTGGAGCACTGTAGATACAAATGGGTGTTTTCCAGGCTTTGGTACTAAGGCAATTTGGAAGGGAAGGTTTATTAACACAAGCGCCTTTGTCCACGGCATGGGAAATGAAGCAAACCCAAGCACCACCACCAGGTAAAGGTGGAGGGGGACTTACTCTTGCCAGTCTGGTCTTGGGATTTAGTCAAATGCAGAATGCTGAGTTTGCTCCATTTCAGTCACAAGGAAGCTTGTTGTCTTGGCACATCATTATTGCCTGCTCTGTTACTTCATTAAAATGCTTTAGTTGTTATTGAAGGAAGAAATCAAGCTGAAAAATTACAAACCCTAACCAGCAGCACACACAACCCCCTCTCTCCTTTGCTCCCCACCTCCTGCGGTAAAGACATAGGAGCAGGATGTGATGAAAATGCCCTGAAGACCTTTCCCTCTGACTATAAATGCAGTTTATCCAAATTAGCCACTAACCTTTTTTTTTCTCTGACCTTTCTTGTACCCGCTGCCTCTCTCTCACCTCTCTCTGATGAGTCCCACCTCTCTCAAGAGTTCATTATTTTCAACAGCCTTTGCTGATGTAAGCCAGTGGAGGTCAGTTAAAGAAAAGCTTGAACATCTTCAAGTAAGGGAGACTTTTCCCAGAGAGGCACCAGTGAACAGAGAGTTTAAATTGGACCAGGGCAGGAATTTACCTGGAGCAAAGATTTCAGATTATTCCATGGATTTTAGGAAACAGCCACACCTCTTCAATTTGGTAGTCAGTATTACAGGTCTGAGAGATTTCACTTTGAAGCTAGACCTCTGAGAAAAATAAGCTATTGCCAGTGGGGGGATAAGAAGCAGTAAACAGCTCTGGGGATTGGGGAGCACAGTGCCATTTAAGAGAAGAGAAGGTAGGTAAAGAAGAGTTCTATTCCACTTTGTAAGTGATTTGTAACGTGTTCTGTCAACCCAGGCTATGATTATCTCTCTGTAATGGAAGTCCTCAGGGGACATTCAGGCCTGTGTTAATTGCCTTGGTCCTTGGCCAAGTTTGTCGTGGTTCAGAGAGGATACATTCTTGGTAGTAATTCCTGGGGGCCCAGATCTCCCTGTGGATGTGACCCATCTGCAACACTTCCAGACAGCTTCTGCACATTAATATTCTTTGAATGAGCTGGGGGTCAAGACCAGTGCTCAGAGAAGAAACATTCCTAATCCACATGTCCTTCCACTCAGATGACACAAGTCCATGTGCCCAAAGGTGCTCTGTAGGCCTGAGGGGCAGGGAGAGAGAGGACGGGGTGGCTGGGCATCTCAGGTGACAGGCAAATAAGCTTCCCCTCCCTTTTCTTGGGCAGGAGGGACACGAGCTACTGAGAAACTTAGCCAACAGCATGTGCCTCCATTCTGTTATTTGAATGGTAGCTATTTCTCACCCCAGTTAATGTGGAGCTAGATGAGTCTGAGAGGATGGAAAGTGCTAAAAGGGGCAGCTCGCTATAGGTCACCTGATTTCTTTATAAATTTTTTTTAGAAATTGCCTGTCCAGATGATGAATTCAACTGGATATTTATTGCTGACTTTAATAAGGCATCTAGACCTAGCAAGGTAATCTTACTTATTACAGCATGTCATGTTACAACTTATCATCATAACACTGTAACAAAATGTCAGCGCTGAAGGAATTTTAAGAACAGCTTCTTTATGGCTGGAGTGGGCTCTTCCCTTGGAATTGGAATGCTGCCACCAGAAAAACTGGGGACAGTAGCAGTTTCCGTAGAGCAAGGTCAAAAGTCTCATCAGTGGCTTCTACAGAAGCCACTTCCCTTCTTATTCCCAACTACACAAGTTTACAAAAGAGGCAACATGGCAGAGTTTCCTTATGTTGAATTTACCCTGTGGGCATGTGTGTGCTTGAAAACTCAGTGCAAACAGAAAGGGCTGCTGGGCAACACACTTGCTGTGCTCAATTAAACTTCTGCTTGATCTGAGGTTTAAAATCCTTTGGTAGTAAGACCAGTACAAACCGACAGAAGGAGCTTGCCACTCCGCTGTAAACATGACGACACATCTGGGACAGGCTCATGAAAGACACAGCTAGGGAATAACAACTATTTTTGCAGGATTCACTTGGTGGTTGGCATTTCTAGTTGTTATCTAAAACACTTGCACGCTTTATTCACTTCTTTTCTCTAGTGATTTCTGAGCTTTTATGATGGTATGTTTGGTAGGTGAGAACAAAATCTGTTGTTAGATCAGCCCTGCAGTTCTTTCATTAAAATTACATGTGTCACTAGAATGATTTACAACAGTTTAAAAAGATGATCCAAATCAAACAATGCTAAGTTGTGTTGCTATCAACCTCAGAAGTGTGGGGGAGAAAAATCTTTACTAGAGGGGAAGCCAAAAAAAAGACTAAAAGGTATGTGACCAGGAACAGGAGTATGAACATTAAAGAGCAAAATGCCAGGACCTCGGACTGCTGCTGCTCTCCCTGTTGTTCCTACTTAAAAGTGCAAACAAGACAAAGCAAGAAATCTCAGAGAAAACTGCTGAAGTTTTAGGGAGCAGACACTGATGTGAAGCAGTGGCAGCCTGGGTGCTTTAGCTGAGCTGTGGCCTCTGCCTTTGACAAACAATTCCTGTGTTAGGCACCTTTCCTACAGGACAGCGGAGGATGGGAACTGTGTGGAGATGACACTGGCTCAGTCAGCAAGCCCTCACTTCTTAGGTGGCACACTGGGTATGGGGAGCTGTGCTCTGTATCTATTACAGCCACTCCTCAAACGGCACCAAGCTCTGCATGGGATTCCTGCACGTGTTTACCCTTCAGTGTACAGGGAAATTGAAAGCCTGGTAAAATGGTATTTCCAGCCTTTGCGCAGAGCCTCAATCCCATGGAACATCTGCAATGCAGTTAGGATCTCTTCTTTCAGGCAGTGCAGAGAGGGAATGCAAAATCATCCCTGTCATTGTGGTCACGAATATGTGTTTTACAAACAATATTATGATTCTTTAGCTCCTGCAGACAACAGCAGTATCCCCCCACCAGTAACCAAGAATTCTACCTATTTACATGAACTGAGAATAAGGCATGAGATTTTTAACCACGGAAGAAAGCAATTCAGTTCTCTGAATGTATTTAGAGACCTTTCCTTGTTATTATTTATACCATGAAAGCTGTGATCACATAGGTCAAAAAAACTAAGCCATCTAAAACTGTACAGAAAGGGAATGGTGCTGCTTCACATGTATGTGAGTTTTTAAGGGGCTTTCTTCACCTCTGGAGATAGGAAACACATCAGTGGTGAAAGAAACTATATCTGCAATAGCAGGATGGATTGTTCACTGTGTACGTTTGGGCATCTGTAGACGTTTACGCCAGCTGCAAAACTGAATGTGTATCTCTAAAATGACTGTTCTTCAGTTTTAAATGACTTCTGAATCAAGTGATGCTGTTTTGTTTGTTCCTCCCTGGCAAAACAAGATTGTTTTCTGCACTATATGCTTTTTTGAAAATGCTTGTCTCTACTTAGCTTAAAATGCCTCAACTGACAACCTCCCTTTCCAGAAATTGTTTAGCTTCCAGTTTTTTGAGGGTTTTTTTTGGTGGAATTTTCAAATCAGCATTGCTTTAACTTCGCTCTCTGTAATGGCTACAGGAGCCATTACATTTACAAGAAGCATTGGTCCTTCAAATGCTGGTCTCTATTCTTCACTGCTCCAAACTCCTTCAGTTATGAAGACTAGATCTTCTTTTGTTCTGTTTGAAATGTTACCAGCAGTAGCCTGAAAAGTGGTTTCCTTCACTCTCTGTGGACTTATACCCTGCAACATTGCTGATTTCTTGTAAAGATTTTTTTTTAACACTTGTTTCACACTCTACTTTTGAAAATGGTGCTGAAGAAAAGGAAAAAGGCAAACAACTGTGCAGTAGGGAGAAAGTTATGGTAGTGTCATAATAGGATCAAAGTTGCTTCTCACCTTACGTGTTAATCTTCTCTTAATCTCTCGTTTTTCCTCCTGCTCCTCTTGCTCATTCCGGGCTGTAAAAGATTTACAAGGATCTCAGACTATGGACTCATCAGGCATGCACAGTTTGCAACAAAACAAGCCTTTCCATCAGTGTATTAATGTTTCAGGGCCTCTCTGATGCACAGTATGTCCCTCTGGGGCTGGTGAATGTCCTCGATCCGTAGCTACTGCGCTTCTTCACACGCTTCATAAAACACCTACAGCTTCCTTCCTTTCCCTGTGTTGGCACCTCTTCATGTGTGTCACTTTCTAGAAGGGCTGGGCAGCAAGCCAGCTCTTCAAAAAAATGTTATCTCCCTGCCCACAGGCCTGGCGGCCTCGGGGGGCTCAGCTATGATATGGTCGGGTTCTGCAAGGTCAGTGGTTGGCAAAGAAACACATGCATTTTTTTTCATCTACAGAATTTCTTGCAGCTACTCTTTGGCAAGAATGGAAAAAACCCTTTGGAATAGAGGTGCCAGGCAAATTGTGCAACTTCCCATGGCCTGAGCAGAGTGTGTCCTTCCATCATGAGCCTTCAAAGTATCACACTGGAGCATAAAGGCACATCATAGGGCAATTAACTTTCAACATTAAGCCAAAAGATCACGTGCTACAAGTTCTTACCAGGGCATGCCTCAACTCTTCTCCCTCAAGAGCACAATAACATTTGAGTACACTAACTCTTCTTCAACTTAGGAGCAGGCTGTCATGCATTGTCTTTGCATCGAACTTTACCAAAAGTCACTAAAATCCCAGGTTTCCAGGTACTCAGCTTCTTGATCAGTTAGGATCTGTCTCCACTACTTTGCCGATGGCTGAAACGCTCCTTACTTCAATCATGCCGGCACATAAGGTGAGAGCAAACACAACTCATCAGCTTTCCCAGTAAGTACTCTCTGCTCCTGCTGAGATCCGATTTTTGCTCAGATAGGACTAGCTCAGGCAGGAATAACTCTCTGCAGGGGAAATTATGGACCTCAAAGGCCAGATGAGGATAGGTGCCTTGATTTAAATTGTTAAACTTTGGACTGCACTTAACTGAAGGGGGAATCCCACATTCCCGTCTGCTGCTCCTGCAGATGGAGCAGGCATCTCCTGCAGAGAGGCAGTAACAATCCACCAGCCATAGCTTATTCAGTTGTGAGAGCACGAGCCAGCACTCCCACTAGAAAACTGGGGCTTTCCCCACACAGAAATGAGACCTAATGTTTAGAAGGTCTGAGAGCAGGTGAGGAGGGCTAGGCTGGAAGCCAGGTTTCTTGCTGCTCAGGACAGTAGAGCTGATGGTGCTATCGCAACTGCTCACTGACTTCAGCAGGACTGGGAAATCTCCAAACTGGACAAAGAACCTGCCAATGTTACGATGTTTCACACTACACTTCTGATCTTTAAGTGACATTTTACCAAAAATACTGCTTATATTTTCAGAAGGAAGGAAATCGGTAGGGGAGTAGAAAGAACACAAGACAGCAGGGAGTCACAACTGTCTTTTTAAGTGATCACTGGCGTACCTACACCAATAAATGCAATTTTCCTCTTTCAATGGTTTCTGTCCCTACTGGGCTGGATTCTCTTCTAGCACTTGATTCTCTAGCAAGTTTTTTCTTCCGCTTGTGTCTCAAATGTGGTGGAGTTGGTCCTGCAAATGCCTGCTTTCAGACACAGCACTAAAGAGAGTCCACACAGAGTGAGGGTAGAACTGCAAGCAGCCAAGGGGTTATGTACAAAACTTAGTTATGACCAGTCATTTTTGTCCTTGGCATCTGATGTTTTTCTCTTCTCCTCACTCTGAGCCCAGCCACCTACCTTCAGAGACAACCAGGCAGTCTTAAGACTTCAGGCAGGTAAAAGCTGGGAAATAGGAATACATTCTCCTTCCAAACTAGAAACTGACTTTGTTTTAGCTACTTCTTTGAAGTTAAGTCATGCCAAACTTGTGAAGCTACAGAACTGATGCTTTATTTTTATCTTATGTGTTCAGGAGATTCCTGTTTCTCTAAACCTGTGTGTCAGGGTGAGTAGGTGGATGGAGGTGCAATTTTCATGCCTGACTTCTGTGCCACTGTGAAATGTCCCCCAATACAGTTTGAGGCATTCAGAGCCTACCTAACCATCATTTTTGTGTTGAATTTGTGCAACCCTGAATGTGCCAGGCTGAGAACTGGACTACTTTTATCCACCTGTGAAGTGGCACAGGGGTGGTACATGATGGGGGATTTGAGGCATCCTTCCTTATACACTCGGACAGCAAGAATAACTGCAAAGTGTTCTTTAGCCTTCAAACTAACTCTGCATGTCTGGACTCCTCCCAGTACATGCCTTTGACCTAAATATGAGTCAGTGAATGGAATATACTTCAGTGAAGGACCCTACAAGAACCAGTTGTCTCTTCTCTACTTCCTTGCTGTGGCTGCTGTGATCTTACTGTTGCTATCAGCAAGTAGCGGAACTTGGCAACGGATGCTTTGCCCTTGTAAAGATAACTCATAATTATTGCAGCAGCACAGAGCTAGGAAGCATTCAATTCATGTATGAAGACTGGCTGTCCAACCACATTTTGCCTCATTTCTTCCCATCAGCATGGGCAGTAATGCAGTTACACGTGTAATAGGAACATCATGGTACCAGACATGACATTTTCATCAGGGAGATTTCAGCTTTAACTGCAGAGAAAATCCTGTTTAGTCTGCTCGAGAGCTTGGTAGGTTTTCTTTTGTGTGTGTGTGTGTGTGTGTGTGTGCGTGCTCTGAGCTGGGCTTTTGCAAATTGCTTAACCTGCTTATGCAGAGAATTTACACTCTTTTTATTATCACTTCTTAAGTCTCTCTTTCCTGACACGCCATTATATTTATTATAATTCTCCTTCTCAGAAGACTAGAGGAAGGAGACAAACTGATGTACAAACCAGAAAATATTTATATTTACTTGTTTAAGGGTAGAGCATATTTATGCTTTCTTTTTTAAATTATGTAACTATTTTAATTTTTTTGTTTCCTGCTGTGGTTCACCAAAAGTTGGAATGCCTTGGAAATATCACATTACTCTCTCCTGTGTATTGGAAGCTGTTTGTCTACCAGGACACACATGTTTTGGGGCAGATCTGTGCTAAAGCAAGCTACAAAAATTCCACTTAGGAAATACAATGTGGTTCAGGATTCAGGGTAATATTTTCAAACATCCATGTCATTTAAGAGCCTTTATTCAATTAAAAAAGAAACTGATGTTACTCAGGGGGTAATTCCTCTGAAATATAAGACATCTTTAGGGTGCTCTGTGACTGCTGTGCTTGGCAACCTGACCTTCAGGAATGTCTGCAAAGCACCCAGGAGGTGCTGCTCTCTGCTGATGCCGGTTCAAACGCTGCTGCCAAAGCAGGTGCCCAGGACCCCACCTTCCCCAGTGACAGGGCAGTGTTTGCTGGTCACGCACCAGTGCCAGGTGGTGCCTGACGTGTTTGTTCACAGGTCCCAGATGAGAACATGAGCTGCCAGAGAACTGGCCTCTGTCCCTCTGCGCCTGAGCCTGGCATCAGTCACGTCGCAGGTCCCCCCTTCTCCAGCTGTTCTGCTACGCCCCCGTGAGACAATCACATCTGGATGTGCCAAATATTCCCCCGGGTTCTGCCCCTGACTTCCTCCAGAAGGCAGTCACCAGAGTTAGGAGTAGACAGTAGGAGCACAGTTATTAAGAGAGGGCTGGTCCCCAACAAATGGCTTTTCTGGCAGCCTCAGGCTTGCCCACACCGCTCTGCTGTCCAGTCTTTTCTCCTCTTTCACTGACAGTGGCGTCTCTCTCTCCTCTCTCTCTCTCTCTTTGTTTGCCATGTGTAATAACATGAACACATGAAAAGACCCTGCTTGGCATTAACACTATCATTAATTTGCTAAGAATTTGATTTTTAAGTATTTATTAAATTAATTCTGCTGATTTTTGGAGAATGAATCTTCTGCTACCATGTTTTTATGATTCTATACAATGCAGTTATTCGAACAAGAGAAGGTGAATTATGGACCTACCTAAGGAGACATTATGTTTAAGGTACCATTCAGGAATACCTTTTTCTGTAGTAATT
The DNA here is from genome assembly GCA_013397975.1 of Machaerirhynchus nigripectus. Lineage (NCBI taxonomy): Eukaryota > Metazoa > Chordata > Aves > Passeriformes > Dicruridae > Machaerirhynchus > Machaerirhynchus nigripectus. The sequence goes on along the minus strand of VZRQ01006438.1, from coordinate 423,799 downwards.
TTTGAAAATTTTCCTGGAAATATGTATGCACTAACTTCAAAGGGGAAGAACTTGTTTGTTTTGTTTTCTGTTTCCAAAGTAACAACAACAATTAGATAAACAGCTTTTGTTTTTAAATATGCAAACCACTTCCATGCGAGTAAAGAAACTGTAATTTTCTTCCTGTTCATTCATGAGGTTATGAAAGTTGGACTCAGTCCAGATTCCCTTGAACTCAGTGGCAATGTATCTGCTAACTTAACTTGGTTCAAGATTTTTAAATGGTATTTTGTCCCTTTAAAATATCACAGGCTGAGGATCTACCAGCAAATTTTTGGCTGATTCAAAGGAAGAGTTTCAGGGGAAAATTTCAGGGAAATAACCCTGAGTCACACTGCATTCTTTTTTAAATTGAATAAAGGCTCCAACTAGTGTAGATTGCTGTGAATAATTTTAGAAAAGCTAATCAAGCTATGCCCTAATGTCTTTACTAACTTACAATGGGATGCTCATCTATATAAGTGCTGCATAAAGGAGGCTTTTCAGGATGACTGACCCCCTGTTTGGAATGTCATTCAGCATCTGGGGTTTTTTTCCCCATAGGTTGTTTATTCTTGTAAATTTACTGACTCTGATTTTAAAGAACTGTTCCTGCAGATCTAGATGTTATTACAGACTTCCGTGCTTATTTGCACTTATGATGCCCTTTACTATTTTTAATTAGTATTAGTGATGCTTACACAGAAAAGTTGATGTTTACAGAAAACACCAAAAGTACATGAAATCTAACCCAAATTATCTGACTTCAGTTTAAATGTCAGCAGAATCAGGACTTACGTTTCAGTATGTTCCTCTGCTCCAATTCTTCAGCAGTTGGCCTCTGGCTCAGTCGTCTGCGAAAAAAGTCCAAGATGAGTTTTTGGACCATATCATATTCTCCTCAGTTCTCTGTCTTGAAGAGTTACTTTGGGGTGTGAAAGGCAGACCAGAAAGCACTGACACTGCTCCATTATGTACTTGGAATGCCCGGACCATGCGTGACACACACCATGCTTCGCTTTCGCAGTTTCCTCTGTTTCCAACCCACGAAAGACAAAATATGTTATGTCATCTTAGGCATGACTCTCCCACCCCTACCCCAGGCAGAGCTGCTGAAAGCTAAGCCACACAGATGTCTCCACTTAATTTCCTTCCTTCCATGCCTGCTTCCTGACTTGCACAAGTATTTCCAGCTAGGATCCAGCTAACCCTCTCGCTGCCCTCCCGCCAGCCTCCTGACTGCGCCCCGTTTGTTCACACAGTTTGAACACACAGACACAGTCCACAGAAAAAACAAGGGACTGTTTGGCAGCACTGAGGGCAGAACAATAGCAGCCCTCCTCCTCCCCTTGTGGCTTTTATTAAATCCTATATTGAAGGATCAGTGTGACTTGCTAGTCAACCTGTACGTAACAGGGTCACAAACCCCACAATCTAATTACAAATGGGGACTCTGTACACAGGAATGATCTGACTATTCAGAATACAAAGCAAGCACAAAAGGGTCTTTGCAAAACAAAGTAAACCAGAGAGATGACATCAGAAGTCAGCACTGTTGGGCATCCTCATACTCTTATCCGAGTCAATGGGAGTTTTGTCAATGATACCAATGAAGGACAGAGACTTTTCTTCCTTCAGACTTGGTCATTCAGAGACATTTCCAACTTGAGGGCCCCAGTCTCTGCCAGCTGGACCAGTTTCCCTGCACGTTACTGATAGGCACTGGTATGAAATGATAAGAATGCTGCATGGCTTCATCTTCTGTAATGAATGATCCCCCGACCCTGGGCACAGCAGCTCCCTGAAATGGAGCTGGCTCTGCAAGGCTGGATGAGAGATGTCTGACAATGGCTCCTTACCACCACAGGGCCTAAGCTGCTGCTGCACACTCATCCTCAGCCCTCTCCAGAGTCAGGAGTTCATGTGCATGTCAAGACCTCTGCCCCTCACATTGTGTGCAGAGCACAGGGCTGAACGAAGCAAAAGCAGTAGGTAGGAGCTGACCTCCTACACCAGCTGTTTGAAGGCAGAAGTTTTACAGCCACCTGATTTTACAGTCTGAAGATTTCCACCAGCAGAGGTGATACCAGCCATATGTCCTTTGGGGGCACTTTACACCAAGAAAACAAAACAGCAGAACACAGCCCTATTTCAGTGTAATTTGGAGTCAGGAGCTTTGTCCCTTTCTCATGGCAGATTGAACATTTATCTCATTAGAAAAGTGTTAAAAGGGACAGAAACTCATCCTTAATTCAGAAATAAAGAATGTCTGCAAAGTACTCTGAACACAGAAAGTGCTATTCAAGTGCTTGCTATTACTGTCTTTAAGATACAGTAGCTGTTGCTAATGGGAGACTTTGCCTTAGGACTATGAAGCAATTAAAACTACTTCGTTTCTAGCAGCACATGAGAATCAAAAAGAAAAAGTTGCCACTCTTAGATCCACCATGTGTGTCTACAAGAACTGTGTTATGTTTTTAATCCCTTGAACCATGATGCTTTTCAAGAGGATGGATCAGAGGGATGTTCAGGATAAACTCCAGCCATCCAGCATGTGGATGGCTTCTACAGAAGCAAACATCATAGTAAAAGGACAAAGAAGAAAAAGCTCCCTGAAAGGTCCTCCCCTTTCCAAGAAAACAGGGATTGAAGGACTCAGATAATTGTTCTGTCATGGACAGTTCACACTAAGACATTTCTAACAGAAGGCAGAAGTTTTATCTACCTACAGAAGTAATTTGCAACAAGCATCAAGTCTTCCGTGTGTTTAGTGAGGCACCTACCATGAAGTACATGCATTTAAACTAAGCTTTTACTCCATGTTACTGTGTCATTGCTTCCACACAAGAGGACAGAGATTTCCTCCACGTACGCCCTTGTTATTACATGCACCTTCTACTCCTGTGCTGCTCAGGACCTATAGACCATGGGATTCTTCTCCACACTGTCTCATAGGGTCCCTAGTGAAAGCCAGCTGAGGATACCCATGTTCCCCACCAAAAGTAAAATTTCTTTGTAGAGCCCATTATCCACCCTTTTCAGTCTGCGGAGTGCTCCTGCCTAACTGGTGACCACCATTTTTAAGTGATGCCCAGCAGGAAAAGCCATGACACTTTGGATAGATTCATTCACGGATTATCAAGCACTTCTGGAGTTTTATAATCCCAAGAATTTTTAATAACATGATTTAGGCAGTAGGAAAAGCTAAGGTATCCTTGTAGTGGAACAAAATCTTAATTAGTCCTTACAGTGCAAGTAGTAAAGCAGCGCTGGAGGATGAAGAAGGTCATGAATAGAAGCCGTGGAGGTTCCTGGCCTCCAGTACCACTGTCTGCTTTCATCTCCATAAACTGCTGTTACAACATTCCCATTACCAGCATCCTTTGGGACTGAGCCTGCTCCTGCTCCTTCATTTTAACTCCCTCCTTGATGAGCTCTTCAAACAAATCCAGCCTCTTCCACAGCCCTTCCCTTCCAAACTTTCACAATTACATCTTTTCATGGTCTCTTGCTCATTTAATTTAATTTCTTCTCATGCTGTTACAGTGACTTCTGCCCCCAAGCTATCGGGGCTTTACAACCATCTCCACCAGCTCCTCAGAACAGCACCATTTTAGTTCTTGTTTCTTGCCTCCTAATTTCTAGGTTTGCCAGATGTTGAACAGCTGTTAACATCTCTGTTGATCTTTGAAAATCTTGATACTAGTTACAGATAATGTAAAGCAAGAAATACAAGCAGCTCTTGCTTTATTACTACGGCTTCAAAGACATGTTTTTTTCTTTCAGACTAAATTTCAGTACACCATCTCCAGCATACAGCTCTGACCTCGGCAAACACCAGTGGTGATAGCTCCCCTCTTCTGCCTTCTTCCCTGTGCTGCCCAGCATAAAAAGTTGTTAATGAAGCCCACCTAGCTTGCAGAGGTTGATTTCAGTGGTTTGATTGCCGGCTTGCTGCTGTGCCTTATTTCATTTAACATCACAGGGGCTGGCTGCATGAGGCAGTCAGGAGGCCACAGGTCAGCAAAAAGGTGTCTCATTAGCAGCACAATCAGAATAAAAGGGACAAAATGGAGGTGAGGAAGGAACCCGGTGCCATGGCAAAGAATAGATTTGCTTGTGCAAACTGTAAGGATGGAGTGGTATGTGTGCTGCTGCTGTTGATCAGAAAGGTAACTCTAGATGTTTCATGAAACTGAGTGAGTGCAGGTGTCCAACCAAGGAACAGGCGAGACAGACCTTAGCAAGTAACCACCTCTAACAGCACTTTCTGTAGTTAAAATTGCTTGTGTGAACATGCCTCACCTTCACTGTGCCATCCACACAATTTTGCAATATGCTTCAGGCATTCAAGAGGACAGGAAAGTTTCTTGTAATTTGCGCTTTATGGTGTATTGCTTGGTTTATACTTCATACGTTTTTGCAATATTGATTACAACAGTTTTGCAAATACACTGTGACAAAGGTTTTACTACAAAGGAAAGCTTCCTAAGATTTAGGGTGACATAAGGAAAGCCTTGCTAGGATTTCACTGAAAAAATCATATCCAAATGAGATTGTCAGTGAAAAATAAAAAGTGTGCTCACATTTACAAACTTGACAGCAAACCAATTTTCTGAATTAACTGCCTGCATGATCAAATGCATCACACTCCTTGTGCTAGACAGTAAGAGCTGAGCAGTTCTTCATGAGGACAGTGTATAGTGGGGCTTATTTTGTTGGGTGTTTTTATTTTTTTGTTTGATTGCTTGTTCTTTTAAATTTGCTCTGGGCTGGACTGGTCACATTATGGCGGATGAGTAGGAGTTTGGGGCCAGAAGGGACAATCGTGCAAAATCAATTGCTGTAGATCTAAAATATTGGCTGGTGCGGGTGTAATCTCTTCAGGGAGCAACAGGAAAGAAAGGCAGCATCTTCGCTGATGGATGCTACTGTTTGGAGCCTCCCCAGCAAACCGAGAACTCAGAATGAAAAATTTTTGCTCCATGTGTCATTTCTGTCCATGTGTTCTGCAGGAGAAATAAAAGGAAAAACATCTCCTTGGGCATGACAAAACACTTAAATGCACAGTGATGCTTACCCTGCTCTTCAGTGTGGCCATTCCCTGAGGGCTCTCAGGATAGCAGCCAACCCGTTGTGGGGCCTCAGCTCAGATTTTTGCAGCCCTTTGTCTGGCAGCACCTTTGAAGAAAGATGCTCCTGGCTGCCTAGGCTGTCCCCTACCAGGAGTCATGGGTTTTCTCTCCTTGATCTCTTGTTTTTCTGCGGATGAGCTACAAGAAAAAGCTGTTCACATAACAAGCTGCCATCCAGCTTGTTATGTGAACAGGATGATGTGGGATATGTGTTTTCTGTGTACCAGGAATTAATCTTTGCCTCTGTCCAGAGGACAATAAAATTTAAGAGCCTAGCGTGGGGTCATACGCAAGTACAATGGCTGGATATAACACAGGGCTTGCCAGAAAATTATTCCCCACACACTTGCCAGGCTTATTAACTATGAGTGTTTGCAGACACGAAAGGCAGAACCTAGCAGCTCTCCAGTGCTTAAATGGTGGCATCTGGTGTGTGTGACCCATGCACAGGATTGGTGGACACGACATGCTGGCGAGATGTATGGCGAGATGTCCATAATATCCCCAAGGCATCTCTGAGCCAAGTCATGCTCACACAACTCTTCCTCATGACTTAAGTCACCCTGATGTAAAATAACTTCTGAGCACAGTGGGGCACAGCTCCAGTTGCTCTGGAGCAACTCCTGAAATTATTCTGTATGTGAAAATATCTTTAATCAGCTGCAACTGGGCTCATTCTACCCTAGACACTGCTCTAACAGAGCAGTAAATCTGAGCTGGGCACACGAGAAACCAGCTGCTACAAAGAACTACTTGTCACATTGCTCTTTAGCTGACATAAATAAGCATGACTGAAACCAGTAGAACTGCACTGATTTACATCAGCAAAATAATTCCACATGAGGAAAATTCAATAGGAGTAAAGAGTCTTAATTTACCTTGCCTTTCCCAATAATAATAATTCTGATAACAAAGCAGGACTGATGAAGTAAAGGCTATCAGGGGCTCTTTGCACTCCCATGCCACATACAGGAAGTTTAGAGAGAAAGGGAGAAGAAAATCTTGTATTTGCTTCTACCAGTTAACTGTTAGCAGAGGGCAGGAATGAACTATGTCCTTTCCTTACATCACTGCACAATGAGCAAAAAATCATTGTAAGCCTGGAGGTTCACTTTCTCTGAAGTGCCAGCCCAGATATTGCCAGCCCAGATATTGCCAGCCAGACTGTAGAGTCTATAGAGGACTGTCATTCTCCTAAACAGGATTTATAAAATGGGATTAAATACAGTTTTATCAATGAGTGAATAAACTGAAGGCATATTAAATAGAAAATCCCTACCCAAAGAAGCAAGTGTAACAGTTTTGTACTAATAAAATTCTTGTGCAAAGTCCATTAAAATGTTGGCTAATCTGCAGGATTATCACTTTCTTTAAGCTCACTCACAGGTAAGTGTGACAAGTCTCCTGGTATCAGTCATGGTAATACGCTTTATAACTCCTTTTCATGAGAAATTAGGGCAATAAAACTATAAGGAGTGTTTGCCACGATTCAGCTGTCATGTAATGACTGCTCTCCACTTCCCTGTTGATTTAAAATATTTAGCCTCTGGGAGATGGTGGTGCTTCTGCAGCTATAAAGAAGCCTGTGGCAATGACGAAAGCAGACCAACGTGGGCAGAGATGCCTGTTCATCCCTAGGAAAATGGGTGAAGCATCACTGTGACAGAGTGTAGCAGAAAACTAGTTAAGACAATTTTGGTAAGAGTTGCTTGCTTTTGGTGAAAATCTTAAAAAAACTGCTAAGTGCCAGTTGAAGATAAAAGTACTTTCTTACAGTGCCTTACTGGCAAGGTACTACTTCTGCTTTAGTATCCCAACGTGTTCCCTGGACTGGACCATTTGATCCAGAATAGCTACAACAGTCCCGTATCCTGGAGGAGAGAGGCAATGCGTTTGCTCAGCATTAGTGCACTGCAAGAAATACAGAACAGTCTGGAATGTGAGCCAACCAAATTACAGTTCCCGTAACACATCTGCAGTTGTGTTTCCAGCTGGGCTCTACAGGAAAATCAGATTTACAACTAAAATTATTCAGACTTTAATTCAGGCTCTAAGCAGTCATTTACTACCCCCCAAAATTATCCTTATCCCAGACTTGATTTTGTGTTGAGAAACAGCTTCAATATAGACTTTAAAGCTCCGATTAGTCTAGATTGCAGTGAGGATTTTTGGGAAAACTAATCAGCAAATTTTCTGCTTGCTCAAGCATCTGTGTATAGTGAAAAATATAACCAAGCTGGCCCTTTGTTTAAAACTCTTAAAACTGACCAATTTGTTTTCCCATTCTTTAGATCATGTGAATCTATTCTTGAGTCATGGCTCAAATGATGCTGTTTTTTCTGTTTCAGCTCACTGAGGGATTGAATTATTATGATTTTGATTTATTCTTTGGAAAGTTATAAGCTTCCCGAGAAAGAACTGTCTGCCCAGAGTAGGTCTCTTGGGAAAAGAGAATAATATTCAAAATGTAGATTTTGACAATTCATTAGGTTTGCATAAGGTTAAAATCTTGTTCATCATATATGGAAAAAATTTCTTTACAATACCCAAATAAAACAGAATTATCTTGGGCCATGAAGTCTGTATTTTGTTAAAAGAAATAAAGCAATGACTAGATAGCCCCATAACTCTGACTAGAAACAATGTGAATAATGACATACCCAAGTCATCAGTCTTCCACTGGACCACTATCACAATGCAGACACCTGCATTTTCCCAAGGAATCACTTCAGTTCTTTTCTCAAGATAATGCCAAGCAGTGATAGACACAAATTCAGATTTTGGCCTCCTATTCAATAATACTAACTGCTAAATGCCTACTGGTTTGTGGAACATTGCAAGATCATGCCTCACACCTCAAGCTCTAAAATGAAGCCTCCTCTGTTTCATTACTGTGCTGTTCCATTAATGTCAAAGCTCTCAGCCAAATGCTGGCTGTTCACATAAAATATGATCATGTAAGTTTAAATGATTTTTAAAAAGGAGACATGGCTGAATTAAGATAGTAATACCACATAAGCTTTGCAGCATTATTTCTCAAATCTCTTATCCCTAGTCCCAAGAACAAAATATCCAACAACTGCAGTAGGAAACAAAGAACAATCTTTCTTAGAAGAGGGAATTTACTATGTATCTAATTCAAGAATGTATTTTTGGAACAATAAAAATGGGATATTTTTGAGTACTAGAATTCCAGAGGGAGAAATGCAGTAAATGCTGGTTGCAAATCTAAAGCATGCCAGAAAAAACAGATGGATGTTAGGACCCATTGTAATAGAGAAAAAAATGTTCTAAAATGTTAGCAATTGTCCTTCTGTTGTCTATACAGCATTGTGAGAGACACTTGGCTCCACCAAATGTAATAATATTGAATTAAAAGCTGATTTTAAAAAGCTACAGAGATCATAATTCACAGTTCAAGGTCAATCTATGAGTGACTTGAGGAAAATGGCACCAAAAAAAATCAATCTGAGCTGAACAGATATGCTTCCTGTCTACCAGCATCATTGAATGGTTTGTTTTAAAATCTCTTCTCTCTACAGTAATGTTGCTTTGTCTCTGTGAACAAACATACTTATAGCAATAAGTCTTTAAAGATACATTTTTCAAGTAAAGATCTAGAACCTGAACCTTAGGCCTTAAGGTTTAGTTGCCTTACACCTCAGAGCAAGTTATTTTTTTTCTGGTTAAATACAACATTGTTTTCCTCCAAACACTGGTTTTTGAAGGCTTCTCCTACCAACTTCTGCACTTACTCAGTTTTGAGGTGCAACCTTGTATTTGTAAGATCTGTAGGAGACCAGATCACCACTATTATACTTGCAAAGGAGTCCCCAGTCTCCTGCTGCCAAAGGGTTTCATGGAGTATCCCATGGACCACCCTGCCAAGCAACAGACCTTAGGTGGGGATCCAGACCCCTCCAGCTCTCTAGCACCCAGCCAAGCCAGCTGTGACTGGAGTTGTGACACCACCCCTGGTGTTTTTAGCAACTTGGATTAAACAAACCTGGGGTGTCTCTCTAGTTTCCAGCACACAGGTGCTTCTTACCATAAAAGTTACACTCTTAAAAGCAGAGCCATCTCCAAGTATGAGCCAGAAGAACAGAACCCCCCTTTCTGTTGGAATTTTCACCACCCTGGCTCCTGATGCTCAGGGAAGCTTGGATGTTGGAACATATTTCATATAGGAATAAAGCAGTTATTCCTCTGTGTATGTGGCATGGCCTTGGGATGGAGACAAAAAGCAATGCTTTAGGCAGGAAGAAGTTCTGTGGGATCAGGGAAGAAAACATGGAGGGAAGCTGAGGGATGACAATGGAAGTACAGTCCCACTCCCTAAAGCCCCTCACCTTCTAAAGCCCCAGTGATCTTTCCCAGCAACGTTCTCTTCTAAGGATCCTCTTCTGAGAAACCTGCTGTCACAAACCGAAATGCAACCTACCCTGAGGAGCAGCTGCTGGCTCTGAGGAAAGGTTGAGGGCTGAAGCACATCATGGAGGAACCACCTTCCCTACATTTAGTTAGTCTGAAGATCAAACCCCCTGATGGGCCTCTGTGGACCACAGTGACCGCAGGATGTTTATCTACGGACCACAGTGACTGCACATACATGACCTGTGCAGATGTTACACCTCTAGCACTGCCAGTACGCAACACGTTTAATGAAAAAAGCAGCAGCACCTGATCTTCTTATTCACATGTGCACCAACACAACTGTAATCCTAAAATATCAAGCCAGGGGCTTGATACATGTAAACAAATAAACCAACTTTGCTTGGCAGTCCAAGTAATCTGTGACCATCATGGAAAACCTCAATCCAAAATGTAAAAAGCTGGTCATTTTAAGGAAGGGAATCTGGGTGGGGAGCTTCACCAGCTTGCTGATGTCAATCTCAAGATATACATGGCCAACTTGATAAAGTCTCCTCTGTTACTACAGCAGCTACAGACCACTCAAAGAACAGAGGGAGGAATTACCATAGAATGGATTGGGTTGGAAAGGACCTTAATGATTATCTAGATCCAACCTCCCTGTCATGGGCAGGCACACCTTCCAATAGACCAGGTTGCTCAAAGCCCCATCCAACCCGGCCTTGAACACTTGCAGGGATGAGACAACCCCAGCTTGTCTGGGCAACCTGTTCCAGTGTCTCATTACCCTCACAGTAAAGAATTTCTTACTAGCATTTAATCCAAACCCACCATCTTCCAGTGTACAGCCATTCACTACATGCCCTTGTAAAAAGTGCCTCTCCAGCTCTCTTGCAGAACCTGCTTTAGGCACTGTAAGGCTGCTCCAAGGTCTCCCTGGAGCCTTCTCTTCTCCAGGCTGAACAACTCCAGCTCTCTCAGTCTGTATCACATAAACTCCCTGACCATATTAGTTTGTCATAGACCATTTTACAAGTGTCAGCATGAAGAAAGGCAAAAGAACAATAGTGCAGAAATAAAATTCATCTCCGAATAGGCACTTTACACTGGTAATGTAAAAAAAAAAAGCAACTTACACACTTTCTGCTAATCAAAAGCTAAAATACTCAGTGACTTGGAATAGCCACAATATAGGAACTGCAAATAAAAGCTTTTATAACAGAAGTTGGCAGTGTTAGCAATTCAAAACCATGATAATTCAGTTTCTAGTAGAAAAGATGCATAGGAAATAGCATGGTGCCCATACTTTGTCTTGTTACTGAAGTGGAAAATTCCTGGAAGTGAACAAATTTGAGGGCTTTAAGAGTGATTAACTATTTTGTGACAGAGGGATTTCATATCCCCAGATTGTGGGATTTCAGATCTTTAGACTTCATGAAAGGCAGGTGATAAATGGCAGTAACTTCTCGCAAAGGGCTGTGCCTAAAATTTTCACTTGAAGATTAAGAATTAGAACTGGCTGAAATGTTTGTGACAAACACTAGAATTGCTGGAAAATTGAGTTCTAGAAGGTCAGAAACTATCTGCAAGGTGAGGTCAAACTTAATGAGTAGTTTCTGCTGAAAAAACCAACTCAATAGACATACTTTTCTTAAAAAAAAAAAATTTTAAAAGCATTAAAAATGCACTGGACAATTATTTAATTCTGACCTGAAATGCTAGTTTTCATTGTGTAATAAAAAATTAATGATGCCTGTACTTGCTATTTTTAGTCAGATTTCCCTACTCCACTTGTTAATTACTTTGTTACATTTGAGTACCAAATGCAAAAAATCCCTTATTCAGCCAAGTCCAGTAGACACAACTCTCTTTCCAGTAACTGCTACAGTGATTCCAAGCACAAAATCTACTGAGGTGGATTACAAGGAGAACGCTCCCCAGCACCTGCGTTGCAAACTTCAGTGCAGGTGCCTTGGTCATTCCTCACCATTTAATGTGATACCTGCTGGTCAGACCCGGTCTTTGCATGTTTTACAACATTGATTCTTTTGTATCCGCATCACCAACTGCACATTAATTTCTTATCTTTCTAGAGAAGGTCATGTTTCATCACTCTATCCAGAGATTTGCCCAGGGTACAAATTCCCATCTGGTGTGTATTTAACACCTTCACTGCCAGAGCCTACTTCTGCCTCTATGCATTAACAAAGGTCAGAAATAATTTTTTTTAAAATCCTAGCATCTCATGGAACATCAATGAAAACATGCTGCACCAGAGACAGAAAATAGCAAAAATGTCTAGCTTTAGAAAACAAAAACAGAAGAAATTATTTACTTGGTTAAAATGTAAAAACTCCCTGCCTTAGGAAACTGCAAATTTATTATTTCGACAAGATATTAGATATGATTATTTCACAGTTATATCATCGCCTTAAGGTTCAAATCTAGTGGCCTAAAAGCATGACAAAATATTTTTTACTCAGGAGACTTCTTGTCCCATCTGCTTTTTCTTCTCTTGAAGTTACTGAGATGCACATAATTACCTGGAGGCTAAACTTGGACCAAAAAGTGATAAGCTTTTTTTCTGTTGCTGCTTTGTACATATTTCCACAGCAAAACAAATGGAATGCTATAAAGAGGCTTATCACATCAAATAGGGAATTAGCAGCAGGAATCAATAATCTCCAAAGTAACAAAGATCCTATTTCCAGGCAAATACTCTTAACTTCAAAATAAACAAACCCCCCCTTGTGAAACAAAAGACTTCCAGAGGGACATTCAAAGCCTCTGTGCTATGCTGAACAGGCTGCAGCCTTTCTCTTTGTCCCCTGCATAATATGACATCAGCTTTTTACACTTTCTCCCTGAAGTTTTGAGGGCTCAATTCACTCCCTACTGAAGTTTCTCCACTCTCAGTTGTCCGACTAATGTCAGGTGCCTGTACACTTGCCTGCACATTCCCCTGTTCCACCTGACACTTTATCACTGTGAAAACCTGCTTCATTACCACAATCTAGCTGCTGGGGTGATACGAGTATTCTTTACTTTTTCCCTAACTAGAGGTGATGTTGAACTACGGAGGGGGAGGGAATGCCCAGTGACATCTTCCATCTTCCTTATACAAAATGGGAGAGAAAACTATTCCTGGCCCTGTTGACCTAAAGAATCATTTCTCCTTTACACTTCAGACACTTCACTTCTTAAATCTCATTGGGAAAGCATTGTAGGTATCTTCCCTACAATATTTCAAATGAGGGTGCTATCAAAATCCATACTTTTTGCAATTGTTTGCCCTCTAAAGAAAGACTGCCTTACACTGGTGACTGTTTTTTGAGCTCCTTACTGAATAGTTATGCAGCTGGCATTCAGGCAGAAAGGCTGAAGAGAATTAATATTTAAAATACTTTGTACTCAAGACGAGCACAGTATGTTTGTTCATGGCTGCTGACATGCCATAGGAGAAGCCTGGATTTCCCTGCAGGGCACACTCAAATGCCAAGGCTGAAAAACCTTGGTCCTGGGCATTCAGTGCCCTGGTTTTGTGGCATACACTTGTTTTCTGCAGATCTATCTGCAGTGATGGCAAAGCCGGGGGGCTTGGAAAAAGGCAGCAAAGGAAATCACCACAGTCACCCTGACAAAAATCCCTTCTGAGGATTTACTGATGATGCACAAAATGCTCATAAAACTGGAAACTGCACCTACTGCTATGAGAGGCTGCAGACTGGACTAAAACATTCTGGCTAGGATGGTCTGGGCAAACAGACACAGTGCCAGCTTCCCAGTTCTGCTCAACTTCTTTATTAGTTTAAAACATGCAATTTCTCATTCATCCACACTGAGTTGAAGTAAAAGGATACATCCTCTCAGCCCCTCCTTCCAGCCCCAATGGCCACAGCCGTGTGGACTTGTGTTTTGCTTTACAGGCATACTGAATTTACATCTGTACCCTATAGTTTATTGGGTGGTAAGCCTACTCTCACAACTGGAGATTATTTAGTGCTAATAACAACTTTGCTCAGCTAATGAACACCAGCTGCTAAGAAATTGGAGGCGGAGGGGAAAATGTCTCACAACTACTACACTCTGTCAGCTTTTCAAACTCCTCTGAGCAGTGTTTTTAACAAAATGTGCATTAAATATACACTTCCACTCTATTTTCTTCTTTAGAGACATCAGAACACTGCTGTACAATGCATTACTGGAGATCATCGCTGCTGTATAGATACCAGGCAGCACCACTGCAGGCTCTCTGGGATGTTTGTGAGAGGACCAAGCTTCCAACTGCCCAAACTGAGAAAGAACAATAATAGGCTGATTGTTGTCTCTGGATTCACCCACAGATAGAAAGTGCTGAAGGCAGATCTTATGGTTCTGCTTCAGATAGTTAGAAAAAGGGAAGAGAGCTATACAAGGGTGCAGGGACACTGAAAACTCTTGGAAGGGAAACTGGAACTCTGGTGGGTTTTGTTGTTGTTGTTTTTTTTTTTTTTTTTTTTTTTTTTGCTGTGGCAGAGGTGGACTAATGGGGTGGGGAAGTGCAGGGCTGAGAGAAATGCTTGTGGAAGCAAGTTGGGTGTCTGGAGTTGATTTCCATGTGAACGCAGCATGTCTGTGAGATGTTCTTGTTTAGAAGCTGAGTCCTGGTAACTTTTTCCATAGAGCAGAACACAAGGAGTTTGGTCTCAAGGGCTAACCCCACACTCTCTTGGGACTGAAGTAAGCTACAGATTCTTACAGTCTACATGTCATAGATGGGCATTGGTCAGAGCTTGCGACCTGGCTAAATTGTCTGTGCTGGCACAGCCATTGTGCAATAACCCAAATCAGAAGAAATTAGTCAAGCATTGCAACGGAACAGCTTTATGAAACATATTCATAGAAACCTTAGACTGCGGAGAGGGAAGGGAATCAGGATTTGGGGAAGTCCCAGACAGATTTTGGTCAAAGGCACACATAAAAAATGAGCCAACAATGTCATACACTTCCAAAGCCAAAGATGCTGCTAATACACATTGACATTGTGAGTTCTTTTGATACCTTGTGCTATCGCAGAATGGTGAGTTTGGCAGGGATCTCTGAAGGCCAGCTGATCCAATCCCTCTGCTCAAGCAGGACTGCCTAGAGCTGGGATTGTGTCCAAATGACTTTTTGAGTATCTCCATGGAGAGAAACTTCACAGTCCCCCTGGCCAACCTGTGGCAGTGTTTGGTCCCCCTCAGAGTAGAAACAATGTTTCCGGATGTTCAGCAGGAACCTCCTTGTTTTGTTTATGCCTGTTGCCTGTGGGCCCCACTGAGGAGAGCCTGGCCCTGTCCACACTGTACCCTTCCTTCAGGTAATTACACACATTGATAAGATCCCCCGAGCCTTTCCTTATCTAGGCTCAATAGTCCCAGCTCCCTCAGCTGTTCTCCACAGGGAAGATGCTCCAGTTCATCACCTCCATCATCTTTGTGGCCCTTCATTGGACTCTCTCTCATACGCCCATATCTCTTTTCTATGGAGGAGCCTTGATGATCCTTGTAGGTCCCTTTCAACTCAGAATATTCTGTGATTCTGAGCCAGAAGTGGCCTCACCAGCGCTCACTAGAGGGGAAAGATCATGTCCCTTGGTCAGCTGGCAACACTTTTTCAGTGCAGCCCAGAGTACCATTAGCCATTTTTTTCCCCCACCAAGTTGCTGGCTTATGTCCAGCTTTACATCCATCAGGACCCCCGGATCCTTTTCTGCCAAGCTGCTCTCCAGCTGGGTAGCTCTCAACATATACTGGTGCATGGGGTTGCTCCTTCCTAGGTGCAGCAATTAGCACTTGCCTTTGATGAACTTCATGAGACTTTTGTCAGCTCATTTCTCCAGCTTGTCGAAGTCCCTCAGGATGGCAGCACTATCCTGCAGTGCATCACCTACCCCTCCCAGTTTGGTGTCACCAGCAAGTTCGCTGAGGATATGTTCTGCCTGTCATCCAGATCATTAACAAAGGATGTTAAAGAGGACTGGACCCAGTACTGACCCCTTGGGGTGTACTGCTAGTTACTGGAGTCCAACTAGACTTGGTGCCACTGAACCTGTGCCTCTGGACTGGATGGGTAAATGGATTGAAAAGTCCAAATGGCTGCACCCATTCTTGAACACCCAAGGAATCTTACGGGAGACAATGCTGAAAGCCTTACTGAAATCTACAGAGACATTATCTACTGCTCCCCGGTTGTCTACCAGGTCAGTAACTTCACTGTACAAGTTCATCACACTGATCAAGCTTGACTTCCCCTTGTGAATCCATGTTGACTACTGATGACTTCTTTTGTCCTTTATGTGCCTGAATATGGTTTCCAGGATTAGCTGCTCCATCACCTTCCCAGTGATGAAGGTGAAGTCAACTGGCCTACAATTCCCTGACTCCTCCTTGAATATAAGAGTGAGATTTGCTTTCCTTCTTGTCTTTGAGCACTCCTCCCAGTTGCCATGATCAATCAAAGAAATATTAAAGAAAATAAGGATGGCACTGAATCTTTAGTAATGCCGGGTCAAGTTCATCCTTTCAGATATCCTTTTATGCTGAACAGTGAGGCAGCATTGCTCTCTGGAAGATTCTACACATGCCCTAATTGTTACAACATGACATGTCTAGTGACAAGTGCACAGAACTGAAAGGCAAGATACAAGATGGGCAGGTGGAAGAATCAAATCTGAGGCAGTCAAGTGTGCAACAATCAGGGAGGATACCGAGACATGTGAGCTGTCATGCCTGGCATTCCTCCACTGATGCCTTGCATTGCCCCATCTCTGTCTTGATATCTGCGCCAAAATCCTTCAGACTGAGGCCAAGTGCTGCACAGTATCTCAAATCAAAGTGGGGTGGTGGGGGGCTACTAGCACTACTGAAATACAATGACAAGTGAGACAGAATAACGACCTGAAGAGAATAACTAGTCAAGACAACGGGAAATAAAAGTACCTCCCAAAAATGTGTCATATATGATAGTTTTCAGAGGCAAAAATCCTATCTTTCTACTGCTGAGCCTTTTTTAATGTCATGTCACATTAGAAAACATGATGGAGCCCTTTGCTGGCATTAAACAGTGCAATGCAACATGCTGGCAGCTGTTAGAACTGCAGTAGAGTATTTGATTTTCTTTGCCAGTCAAGTCTGAAGGGGAAGATAAAATGGATGGTGGAATATCACATGGCTCTATGATGCTTGCAATTGCCCAGGTCTCTATCTCATCTTTTATGTCTGCTCAAATGAAGGAAGGGTGAATGGTCTTGGCACAACCTGAGGGTGAAGGACACCAGGCATTTACACTCAGTTGTTAACCAGGCAAGCTAGAGTCTCAGGGGATGTTCTAGCCTTGAAACATCAGCCACTCCTTTCCCTGAAAGGAGCAAAGGGAGGTTTTGGGATCAGTTAGAGAATCCCATGATGGGGAGATGTAAAGGCACCAAACTCTTGTCAGAAGAGTTGCTACCCACTTTAAGACTGATATGCAGCTCCAAACAAACCAGTTCCTGTCAGAGGGGCTGCCTGCCATCTTTCTTTTATAGCTGAACCTTGGGTATTAAAGCTTCCCTGGGGCAGGGAAGTCCTCACATGGGGGTGCAGAGTGCTCTGGGAAAGCCAGAATTGGAGCAGAGTTTGGGTGCTCCAACTTCCCAGTGCAGCCAGAGGCTGAAGTAGCTTGTTTCCCACACTGCTTGCAGGTTTAGCTGGAGGTGGGCCAGCTGATGGGTCTATGAAAATACCTTCATGGCAGATGACCAGGAACCTTTCCCTGTACCTTCTGTGAGGGGCTCCCAAGGAGAGACTTTACTCACACTTTACATATAGCAGCCTTCCAGTACCTTAAGGGGGCCCACAAGAGAGATGGAGACGGGCTTTTCACAAGGGCATGTAGTGACAGGACAAAGGGGAATGGCTTTAAACTGACTGAGGGAGGGTTTAGATTAGGTATTAGGAAGAAATTCTTTGCTGTGGGGGTGGTGAGGCACTGAAACAAATCTCCAGAAAAGTGGTGGATGCCCCATCCCTGGAAGTGTTCAAGGTCAGGCTGGATGGGGCTTTGAGCACCCTGGTCTAGTGGGAGGTGTCTCTGCCTATGGTAGGAAAATTAAAACCAGATGATCTTTAAGGTCCTTTCCAACCCAAGCCATTCTATGATGATATGAATATCTGAACTCCTGCACGCTCCCCTAAAGGGTCTGGGTGCAACCAAGCTGCCATCTGCCATCCCCACAGGGTAACTGATGTCCCAGAGCATCTAGAAGGGACGGGGCCCTGGTCCAGGAGCCATGCCTGTTCCCCACTGAAGAAGCAGGCTGGTGCCTCTGCAGCCCCTGATGTTTGAGATCAGGGTCCCTGCTTGCAAGGCTAGCTTTTAAATCAAAGCCAGCCGATTGCAGGGAGGCAGGAATACCATTTCTGTCTTGATTACTGCAATAAAGGAAATAGTGAAGACTTGTCCAGCACGCTGAAAAACTCCAGTATTCTGCAGGATAAATAGTCTAGCCTGACATTATAGATACTTGCTCATTGAGCAAATACAATATATTGAATGCTTATTTTATTAGTTATTCATTAATCACTAGTGTTGCTGCCTCCTGAATTAGTGATGTCAGTGAAGAACCAGGTTACTGAATTAATCTTGGTGCTAATGTGCTTTCCCTGTAGTTTGCTGGTTTGTTATTTATTATCACAAAGGCAAGTAATGAATATTAGAGGCTGCACACTTAGAGACACATTGATGTGGTCTACCACACATGGGAACACTTCCCCTTCACTAAAGTTATCAACGTAAATGGTAATTTCACATGGTCAGGTCTGAGGCTAAGGACTTAGTTTATTCCCACATATGGTCTGTGCAGTGCTTGTGAATCCCAGTGCACTGAAACAGGAGCATAATTCTTGTCCAAACCTGCCTCTAAAAGTTACCGGCTGTAACTTTTCTGCACATATGCAAAAAAAGACCCCTTTCATCTCTAAGTGATCCTTTTGTTAACACTATGTCTTAGGGGAAACATGCAAAATTCCAGCATTACATAATTGTACCAGGTGTAATGGTAAGGATATTTGCTTTCTTGATACATTTGCCCAAAAGATATTTAGTCCTACACAAAACAAACACAAACATTAAAGCTTATTTACTCCTCTTCAGAAAGGCACCTCTGTTTACTCACCTACAATAGCCTGCATGTGAAACTCCAGAGTTTCTAGATATAGATGGATGACCATGCACATAGTCAGACTTACTCCTCTAGCAGTCCTGCTTGTACTCACAGCAATAGCCACAGTGAACATGCATGACCACATATATAAACACAATTTTTTAATCCTGACTTGGATCAGCTTTTAAATACATGTTTGACTGCTTTACAAGGATTGCCTCTGTTGAATCTCCTGCACATGTGTTGCTAAATAGGTCATGATACACTGAAGTGGAGGGGAAATGCAAACTGTAACTTCTGAGAGAGGTTAAATATTTTGCTCAAAGAGCAATTTCTCCATTTTACAATCATCAGACTATAATGAGAAATTTATTCCTGCCAGTCTGCTTCTTTTATCTACTTGTACTCCCACCTGATTTGTTTCCTTTACAGAAATTACAAGGTCATCCAAGCTAAGCAACTGTTGTGCTTGTGATTAACTACCTACAATCAGCAGGTACAAAATATGAAGATTTATGGTTAGATTTTTTAGAGGTGGAATTCTATGAGCTAGTTCTTAATGGAGCCGCCCTAAACTTGTCAGTATGAACCAGCAAAAGAAAAAGACAAACCCAACAAATACACCATCTTTGTTTTTAAAGCCAGAATATAACATTTTGAAGGAGGTTCTTCTTTGTTTGTGTTTGTTTCACCTGTTTTTATTAATGCCGTTCTTTTACTGAAAAGAGAGTACTGCACGGACTCCATGTGGCCTCTTGTTTACTGGAGAAATAAGACTATTTCTGTTACCAAAATATGTTACTCTATTACTGCCACAAGCTTTATTTATATCACCATGAATTATTTTGCCCAGCAGAGAAATGTGGCTTCCTCTCATATAAAAGCTGACAGTAGTTTGACAACTAAAAGTAAACTGCAATCAATTTGGGGCAGAAAAAGAACGATACCACACCCCACTGAAACTGCAAAGGAAATAAAGGTAGATTTAATATATTTGTCTCAGCTGTGTTGACCTGAATTGGACCTCAAATACAGAGTGTGTCAGGGGGCTGAAGAGTATGGGAAGCATGAAGGGGAAATTGTAACCCCATAGTGCATTTTGCCTTAACTCCTGCAGAGAAAGGATGCGAGAAACAGATGTTGCAATGACAGGGTGGTGTGACTTGCAATGCTTCCATGAGAGCAGAAACAGGAACAGCAGCAGACCCCAGGAATAATAAATTCTTTTCTGGGCTGGTGGCATTTCTGATTGAAATGAACTTTTGACATGACAAAAGCACTTTCCATTTCATCAGTGGTCACACAGGTGCCTCTGGGGAGACCTTGACCTCAAATGTCACTCCCTGCTGCCTGTTGCCTATCATTAAAATCATCCCTCTCCTCAGAACAACATTTCTCCTCCTTTATAGCAGCATAAATAAAATGTCTCTGCACATTTGGAGCTCCATCTTCTAACATGGAGAGACATATCTGCCCAAGGACAGACTATATCTACTCTGCAAGGCTTTGCTTCCATAAATAACAAAACATCTGTTGGCCCTAGCTGAGCAAAATTGATGGGGGCAGGGTTTCATTTCATCCCATCCCAAGGTGGAGCTGCAAAGGTTAAGGACATTGTTCATCCCCCAAACCAGGGAGTACGTAGAGGTGATGTGTTTTGTGGTGACACTGTCACGTCCCCTTTCCCCTGACTGCTGCACTGACCTTTTGCCATAGCAAATTACTCGGACAAAGCAAACTCATGCTGTTAGCTATGAAATGCAAAACAACCATCAACTATCAAAACAATAGTAATCGCATCATGATGTTAGACATGCCTTTTTCTGTGATGAATGATGATGTTAGCCATGGAAATTCCTCATAAAAAGAGGTGAGTGCAAGCCATGCACAGAAATGAGGATGCCTGTCCTACTGAAACACAGATGTCTAAAGAGATCTTGGTATTGGGGTGTTTTTTTTGAAAGCTCACAAACATTGCTGTCAGTGAGAGTTAGTCAACTAATGGAATGTTACAAAGTTCATAGGCATGTATGTACTTTTTGAGACCCCAACACACCTTAAACAAACAAACAAACAAACAAACAAATACGTTTTCACTCCTTCAGTGGCTTGCCTAAGGTTGGAAAGCTGGTGGAAGATGCAGCCTTCTTGGAGTATTTTAACTACAAAGCCACCTTTCCTTTCAGCAGAGCAGAGCTCACCAGGATACTGATCACAGAAAAGAGGGCTGACAAGGGCCTTGAACATCCATCTCCCATCTGCACCCATGCACAGAACCCAGACCAGTTCTGCTCAGAGTATTTATTCCCAGTGGTTTTATTCCCTGCTCGGAGTATTTATTCCCAGCCCAGACGTGTAATGATGGCTCAGTTTCAGCTTGTCACCCATAAATAATCACCTGCTTTTCCTGCCTTCCTCCTGATGCTAAGGGCAATTTATATAGCTCCCCCAGGGTTTTCCCAAATGAACAGCTTCTTCATGAAGCTAAACTAAAAGGGAAAAAATGCCATTCTCCCTAGGTACCATCGCAGCTAAAACCGAGGCTCAGCCCTTTGCAGTTTTTCTCCGTCACCCCCATTCATGTATCTAGCGCTGTCGCATTGTCCCCTCTAATCCAGGATTTAGATGAGCTTGTTTACCACAATCCCATTTTCTGTGTGATTTATCCCCAGCACCCTGCATGCAAAGAGGCAAGCTTCACACACATCCGCGCGTGCGTGCTGCCGTCAGGGATGAGCTCTTGCTTTAGGCACTTGCTTTTCTCTCATTAGTGGAAGCTAACAATAAGTGTGAGAATTGCAGACGTCAAACGTAATTAGGAAGAAATTATTTCACGTTACCCAACAAAATGAGGCCTGTGAATAAAGCCTAATCCTGCTGTCTGCCCATTCTTTTTATCCCTAAATGACTCGAAGATGGGGAGGGCACAAGATGCCCTCCACAGCACTGGATGGGGAGCAGCCACGAGGAGATTCAGTTGTGCTCAACAAGGGCCATCATGCTGCCATCCTCTGGCTGAATAAACCCTTCCCTAGTGGGACTGCAACGCTGTTCAAAGAACTGACCATTTCAAACAGCCGAATCTCTTCACAGCCTAAATTTTGGTGAATAAAGATGATAGTTTCGTACTATTCAGTCCCCTCAGACCTCTGAAGGAACTGCCGCGCATTTCAATGACTGTGCAAGCCTTGCAGACTGACCCTTCCTCAGTAATGGTAGTATTTGTCACCTTCATGGTGATGCTGACAGTCCAATCCCCTTCCGAAACTGTCCAATTTTTCCACGCTTTTTTCTTCTTCTTTCTAGTATCTGATATGAACAAGTCCAAAAACCTTGCAACAGCCTCATGACATTTTAAAAATCAATGACAATTTTTTATGCTTGTGGGAATTCACCAAGTTCATTCCATCACAGGATTTCTGTTTCTAAGCAGCATTTTTCAGCACAGCTGAGAAAGATGTGGTATTGATCAGGGAATGCGTAGATTACCTTTCTCAACAAGGTAGTAGGTGACCATCATCTGTCAAACCTGCCATTCCATAAAGTTTTATGACTTCTCATGCTACATTTCTCAGTCACAGACAGTACTATTTCCAAAACATCAATGGGACTATAAAAACACATCTAGCAGGTGTGCATGTCCAAATCTCAAGTGTACTTATTTACAGCCATATGCACACAGACAGTGTCTCTGTGATCTATTGCCTCATGATCCTTGCAATATACTATTTATATTGCTTCAGATCACGACTTTCCACTTGCTGGTGTAAGGACAGTACCCTGTAAGGTATTGTACTGAATAAATCTAGGCCTATACAAAAAACAATGCAGAGCACTGCTGTATATCTGGCAGAGGAACTTGCCTCTAATTCACTGCTTTAAAGCCAGCAGAACATATATAGTGACACACACAGGATTCAGTGGAGCAATTGGAAGAGCATCCCTCAAAGTCACGAAAGAGGCAATAGGTAGTTTGTTTCTTCTTTGTTTCTCATTTTACTAGTTAGCTAATATGCAGAAGGATGCTCCCCCACTTCATCTCTCTTTGCTTTCACACTGGGCATGATAAACACGACCCCTACAACTAACAGCTTTTGGCAGCAGCACAGCACAAACTCTTACCGGATTGCAAAATCTTACTGGCTTGCCTGTGGCACCTTCCAGTGAAGGGTAGCAGTCCCTTGACAAGCACTACTGCCAGTGGAAAGCCTTTATGTGTCTCCTCTGCCTCCTGACCTGCAGGCAGTGGGAAGGGGTGTGCTGATGAGACAGACATCATGCTGACCAGTAATAATACTGTGAATATCAAGAAGTTCCCTTGACATTGATTATTAACAACATGATGATAGCACAAATGGATTACTAGACTTTTTGTGTTACTAGATCATCCAATTCCAGCTGGTGGGGGAAGCCAGGATGGAAACAATCAGGGAAAACAAACAAATACACCATGTTCTTGAAAAGCAGTGGACCAAGATCTCAGCTTTAATAGTCCCGTACCTAATTGCTAATGAGCACCTTCACCAGAGTTGGTGGGTTAAGAGACTCAAAAGTACTTGAATACTTTAGAAAGCCTCCCTTGTAGGATGTGTGGCAGATCAGTCAGACACCTTGTCTCAAGGCATGAGGGAGACTTTGTGAAAGACACACAATGAAACCAGGTCTTTCCATTCCAAGGGAGTGCAAAGTCCTCAGCAAACTCTGGTGTTTTTGTAAAGGGCTCTTGTGTTTACCAAGTATGTTGATTGAGAAAGTCTGCATGGTCTCTTACGGCCACCATTAGGATTCCTTGGTGAAAGAGAAATGCAAGGACTGGCACTGAAGCACCTGTCTCAGTACCAGGGGACATTCCTGCAGTCTGTGGGAGACAAGCAGCTCTGCTGTCCATCACCCATCAGTGCTGGCCCTCCTCCTCACCAGGGCTTCCTGACAGGCCTTTATCATTGCCCCAGGGAAAACCTCCGAGCTTCACCATCATAGCCTGGATATGCCCCATTCCTCTCACCCTGACAGCCACTGAATGCTAAATCCAAGTCTTCTTGGCTGCTTCTCTAGCCTGAATAACCAGGGAACCTGTGCTTCCCAGCAGGTCCAACACAGCCAGTGAGACAGGCAGAAGTGAAAAGTCTGTCTTTTCCCTCCCTCTCTCTGTTAACTTTCAGAGTCTTGTTTTATCTCCTGTTTTTTCTTTTGTGTCTTACAGTCACACATGCACACTTGAGCAGCTGTGAAGCTGTGCAGGCACCAGAGGGATAAAATGGAGGAGGAGTCTGGGAGAAGCTGAACAGAGAGAAAAAAAAAAAAGGAACACCAGGAACACCATACCCACTTAAAGATTTACTTAGCACAGAAGGCTTGCATTTCAGAGTAGAAGGTAATGGAGTTGTAAAGGTTTTAAGCAGCCAAGAACATGGCCTCCAGCATCCATTTCCTATGCCCATGTCACATGCGGTTTTGAGCTGAAAGATCTGCATCTTAATTCACTTTTGCTCCTTACTTCATAGTAGATGTCGCATTTTGGAGAAATACATTCTGGTTTGGTTAGAGGAGGTCTTTAATTAATTGCTGTAATCAATTGCCATAATTGCTATGTAAGGACTCCTCAGAAATGGTTTATGGTGAAGTGGCCTCCTCAGGTGGCTGGAATACGATGTGGAATCTCCTGCCTTTGCTAGGACATATTTTGCCACCTTGGGCAAGAAGCTCCATTTTTGCTTGGGTTGGCATGTGCTGAGCCACGATACAGGACACAGGCGAGCGAAGCATGACATTCATGTAAAGAGTTTCTATGACAGGCACAAAGACTTTGTCTCATGGCTGAGCGAACACTGAGGTGTGCAGTGGCCAGGTCCTGCTATAAGATACAGTCCCTGCAGCCTCACCCTTACAGTTGGCCTGGTGTAAGTCAAGGCACTATTCTCCTCGCATGGGAAACTGAATCCTGCTCTGGAATCTCTCCTCCAGTTGTCTGGTGTAACACTAAAGTCATAACAGTTTTCTGGGAATAAGAGGAGGTTCAGAGGTTTCAAGCTACATTTAAACAGGATCTGAACAGACCTTTCTGAGCCAAATCGATTCCCGGTGCAACTCTAGTAAGGCTGGAGGAACTGCACCTGGGATGATTTTGGTCCCACACAATATGTCTATGGCCAATCTCAATATGCCTGGATAGTGGCATCTTTGAAAAAGACATTCTCTTTATAGTACTAAATTCTGATCAGCCAAATGTGGCAGCCAATGAGCTCTTCCACACTAAATGCTGTGAGGATTATGCATAAATACTGAAGTATCCTAATCAGCCTCTTGCTGAAAATTAATTGATCCATTACAGACAATAACTATATGCTGAAGTTTTTATTCTGCATTTTTTACTTCTCTAAGTAGCATATGTGATTTGATTGGCTGGATATTTTAAACCCTAGGGGACCATTGGTGGAGCAGTACAAATCCCTCTGAAATCCAAAATTGCCAGCTGCAATTATAGTCTGCATCTAGCATCTTCTCTAAGGACTATAAATGCTTCACTACTTTAATTTTGCTTGGCATTTGCATCACTGTGTGACAATTACCAAGCAACAGGAAATGATGGATTCAGTAATAAAGTCTGGACAGTAAGGAAATATTGCCCAAATTGGAATATTCTCTCTATTTTAATCTAATATTCATCATTCTGTGCACATGGATACATCACATTTAGATATAAAGCACTGGTAAGACAGGCACCTTTCCTTTTTGCTGCTGAAATGCCTGTGGCTTCTTGCATATTAGATACAAGCAAAATTCTTTTCTCCTCATATTTCTTGATTGTTTTCAACTACTCAAAAGGATGAGATACTAAGTTGCAAATACTAGTAATTAAAAGGTCAGACTGGCAACTATACCACTCCAGCTAAGGCTTGTGAAATTCTACCCATTTCAGTGCTGTTCCGCTGATACAAAGCAGGAATGAAACAGCAATTTCATTCAGATCAGCTGTATTTTGAACTCATATACACAGTTTTAGTTATTTGAACTGTTTGTGATTGCCCCTAAGTCCTAGCTATATTAGAAGACAAGATCAAGCATTATAGCTCAAACTATTAACTCAAATTAGCAGAGATACAATTGGGGAAACAAAAAACAACATTATGAAAATATGGGGCTTAGACAGGAAGGGTTTTGGGTATTGCCTAAAATAGTTTCCCTTGTTAAAAAGGCATATGCTGAAAAAATATTGTTTAGCGAGGAGAAAAGCAGGATTTGGAGAGGTGAAAAATAAAATACTTATAATGAAAAAGACCTGGTGCACAATGAGCTGTGCAGAATCAATGTCTGTAAATGACACTACTTTCCTTCATCAGCCAGAGCTAGAAAACTTCAGAAAGACCGAAGTAATTTAGGCAAATAGGCAACACAGCAGAAATGTTGTTCAATGTTATTGCAAGGTCAAGCAGTGAGATACACTAAGAGACAAAAATTTAAATTCTTCACATGCTTCAAAATGGTTCAAATTTAATCATATAAGCACTGGGACCTCGCTGTCCTGTGCTGTTCTTTGGGACCCAGAGCTCCACAGCAGGTGCAGTCTAACAAGGTTGGAACAAAGCTGAATAAAGACTGAACTGAAAAGTCACAGTACCGGCAACAGCGCAACACCACCTTACATATTTTGGGCATGTTTGCTGAAGCCCCTCAACAAGAATACAGAAGAATTAGATAGGTCTTGGAGTAGCCTGAGCATGATCCATCACAAAAACTTTCAAAGACAGGTTGGAAAGGTGTGGTTAGTTTATTCCAAAGAGTCGATAAACAAGGCCATGCAAGAAAAGTAAATAAAGTGCTTAAAGTGGAATTTACCAGGAGCTCCTATTCTTCCTATCTCCACAACATGGTAGCAGTGTTTTCCCCTTATTCGCCCACCCCCAAAATAATTAAAACCTGCAAGAAAATTCCCAACAACTGCCTGGTCATCTCCTTGTGATTTTCTCACCGGAGAGCAACTAACAGCATTCATCAGCTCTGCATACTACCAGGTTGACAACATAAGAGGATTAAGTTTATTACAGAAATCATGACATGCACATAGAAGGTTCTTAGACAGTTCTATCTGACCTCAGTTTACTAATTCTTGTCAGAAATCCTACACGTTTATGGCTACCCCTTTATACCCCATGCAACACAGAACACCAACAGTTGGTGAGTAACACTGTTATGAAGAAGAAAGTGTCTAGACAGGGTAAATCTGTCCAACCTGACCCAATAAAGGCAAGTACTAAAGGACTTAACCTATTTTGCACCAGGAAAAGTCTTAGCTATCCACAGGAAATGCAGTCAGAAGAGAAAGTTATACCTCTGACATTTGGCCAAACAGCTTATAAAATGGCACCTACAGCTACAGTCCAAAATATTAGCAAAGCTGAGTATTTTCCAACGAGGTGCAAAAAAGAACCAAATTCACATAGCTCATGCTGCTACTTAACACAACCAAAGTTCCCACAGCATATGCCAGGAAAATGAAATCAAGAGTTGTACGGGAAGCTTTACTGGAGCAGAAATAATGTCTAGAGCCATTTTTTATCTCTCCAAGGCTTTTCCTCTTGAACCAAACAGATTTCAAATGTTTAAAGACTAAGGAAAAAGCTACATCCCACCACATACTTCCAAAAGCAAGACTGAAAAACATGTTTGTCTCTTACCTTGTTAGCTTTGTCCCAATCTGCTGCCTAAGTTCGAGCCTCTCTTCATCAGTCTGCATGGGGAGGATGTTCTTTTCCTCCAGTTCTCGCTTGGAAGGCCTGTTGCTTAGTTTGATTGCTAAAGAGTCCTTCCTGCAGAGTTTCCTTGCCAGGGGGCCTGTGGGAGAGAGGAGAGGCTCTGTCAAAGGAGGTGTCATCATTTCATTGCAGCACGCAGCTGGCAAAGAAGCACTAGCCAAGGGAGGATATGAGGCTCTCATTTACACTGGTATGGACTATGGGAAAAGGGGTGTCATTAACTTCATGTGCTCAATTAACCTCAATTCGTATCATAATAAGGAAAAGCTGGAATTGGTAGGTATGCAGGAAATAGAAATTAATATATTGCTCCATAGAGGGGAGTGGGGAAGAAGGGCTTGTTTCAGAATTGCTAGTAGCATCTGTAGCTTTCCCTAGCACAGTATTTCCACATAATGGAATGAAAAATTCAACCTCAGAATCTGGGTGGGCTGCAGAGCTACAGCATGTGAAGAGAGAGGGGTATCTGAATCTCTCTTGCACTGTAATGTCAATTCACCCAGGCTAGCACTAGAAGGAATCAAAAGTCAATCAAAAGCAGCACAAATCTCTATGTACATTAACTGACTGCTTCCTGGGCACTGACAGTGGCAAAGACACTCTAAAAACCAGTGGCCTTTTATGGCTCAGATTTGCTTTCTTAGGCTTGTGTCCAAAGCAGTTTGAGCAAGGAAGACAGACACAAACAGAGAGACACAAACACATGAGAGGTTTTGGGCTTTGTCAGGAGAGTGTGAGACGGTGCAGTTCTGCCCTGTTTTTAGTTTAGGAGCAAACACTGCTTAATTTGACTTACAGGGTTAAGGTGGGGTTCTGAGGGAATGAAATATGCCTGTTTTAGAATCTTCCTTCTATGTGTTTTAAAAAGGATGTTTGATTTGTACTGCTTCCAGTTTTCACAAGAAATGCAAGGCCCCGGAACTTGGGATGCCTGGGATGACAAGGAGTTGTCCTATATAAAGTACTGTATCTTGTCTTCGTGGGAGAGTCCTACGATGCCACACTGAGGCAGGAGTTGGGTTTCCTTACAGAGGTCAGGAAGGCCACAGGTCCTTTCCCTGTCTGTAATTGTGATATGGCTATCAATTAACCTCTTCTTATCTGAGCCCAATCCTCTGATTGTGACCCCTTTCAAAGCATGTGCACATTTATGATTCAGAAATGATTTAATATTGACTATATATAAAAGCTTTGATTCTCTTCTTGTGGCACTTATTTCATCCTCCTGAAGTAACTATTGAGATGATCTTGACTTAAGCCAAAGGCAGGGCTTCTCTTCACCATGTGCACTTGGGAAAGTGAATCCAAAAGCAAATTTGTAATTGAACTAATATAAGCCCAAACCTGTCATCTGATTTTGGCCTGAGCACTACCCAGAAAGTGATCCATGTATATTAGGGGAATCACTAAAAGTTCATACTACTTGTTATTTTGAATTACCATCCCCATGTAGTCAGGCCCTGAGAGACGCGAAAGCCACGGCCAAGAAAGAAAATACACAGGCCTTTTGTTTCCTTTGCGTATTGTGAGTTCAGAGTAAAACTTAAGTAAGTGAAAAGGGAAAAATGGAATGAGTCTTACTTGTAAATAATGAGTTATCCTCCTCTTCATCTTCCTCTTCTTCCTCTTCCTGCCTTGGATAGAGGCAGGAAGAATCTTCATAGTCAGTTTCATGAGGCACATTTTCTTTATTGTCATCGCATTCGATCACAACAGTTGGCACTTGTCTCATGTCTGGAAGGCCCCCAGGTCCTGTTTTTGTAACACTGTCACTTGTGTGTAAACCAGAGCTGTTGGGAAAGAAAAGCAAATAAATAAACTAAAGCAAACAGCTCAATGGAAGGCAGAGTTGTTTCTCTCACTGTAGTAGTGGTCTTTCATCCCTTTTTGAGAAGAAATGAGAACAGAAGGATCTTCAGGACCAGCAAGACATCTAATGGGTTCAAACTGGTTTCTTATTAGATTTAGGGTACAACACTTATTAGGGAGAGGTAGGACAGCATGCAGGCAGAAATACTGTTAGCCAGGACGATGTTCTAAAGATCTGTGGCAAACACTTAGTGGCCAGTCACTCAGAGTGGTAAGCACCAGCTACTCAGTGGTAAGCATGCCTTCAGCCTGGTGTCTGTGTGACCTCTCCACTGGTGTGCAGGCAGCAAGGAGGAAATGTCTCACCTGACTGCAAAAGGTGGAGTAAGATGGGGAGGAAGGAAGTATAGACTGTGGGGGTAACTGTAGAAAGGCAGAGAGAAACTATGGCTTGCACTAGTTGGGCAAGATGATGTTGAGTGACTTGAGGGGATGGCAAGGGCACAACTCTCTGAGGTGCCGGGGAGTGAGCATGTGAAACTGAGCTTGGAGAAAAGAGACTTTGGGAGCAGGTGAGAGTAACCAGGGAAGTAGCTAAAACCTGGGAGGTTTGTTTGCTAATGGCACAGCTATCTATGGGGGGGTGGCCATGACGATATCCCTTCTCCTACTCCAGCTCCTTATCCAGCCAGGTGCTGAAGATCAATCAGAATTAGCGCTAACATCATATTTCTTCTGTCACAGGTGTGTTTGATTATTTTCTGCATCTTAGAAGTTTTAAACCATTGGTGAGGGCTGCTGCCATCTAGCTCTGTTTATGTGTTGAATTCAAAGCCCTTTACCAAGTAACATATCAAGTAGGGAAACAGGAATATGAGGAGGTGAAGATCAATGTCAAACACAAAGTGAAAGGAAAAGTCAGGAACAGAATCATGTTTCCCAACCCATTTTTATCTAAATAGCTCATGTTGCTTTTCCAGTGTGAAATGAGAATGATAGACTGGCAGGCAGAAATGGTGGCAGCTCAGGATTGTTTGTGAGACAGCAGAAACTGCCCTCTCTCTGAAGTCCTGTCTGATGCAACAGCTATATGAAAAATGGGGAACATTTGCCTGTTGGACACCCTCTCTATGTCAAACTCCCATTTTACTTTCCAGAAGAAGATAGGTGTGAAAGCAGATGTGCTGGCCAAGTTGACCTTGAGGCACACAAACTTGGATCTGACAAGTATTTAGTAGCCTCAATCGCCTTGAATATTTTAGCCTGCTCTGAATACCAGAGGTATTCTGCATCTTGAATGAAATGTAGTCTTCTCTTGAAAAGATTTCTACTGAAATCTACTGAATCTACTATTTTCATCTTGAAACATTTTGCTTTCTTCTAACCCAAAAGTTAGAATGGACTCTTAAATGGCTGCCAGATAACATTCCACAGACTTTCAAAAATGTAGTTCTAGGAATATAATGCTACTCCGAAATATGCTTAGGGATGAAACAGAAGAAAAGGCTTCAGATCCTGTGAACAAACCATACCATGCTGTTATTATCATCTTCAGCTTCAAAGAAATAATTCTGTAAGTTCCAACATTTATTATTGCAGACTAACCTACAGTGAGATGCAAGCTTTACTGGATGCCTTGAAGAGAGAAACTCCATTTTCTCAGTGATAGTCCATGTTTTGTATCACAAAGTAAGAGAGATTAATGAAGAACTGGCTTTCAAATTTTTGTATTGGACTTTAATGAGTTTGACACAAAAAACTTTACCCCAGATACAGTTTTAGAATTCATCAGCTGAATTCTCAAAACGACACAGCAACGCACTATAATTTTTAAAAACTTTGAACTAACTTTTAATTTATTGAAATGCTTTTGGAATTCTTATACTAGGAACTTCATCAAATCTGTTTTCTCTGTAAGGCAATTTTTGAGTAAGTCTTTTTTTAAAGAGGAAAGGGAGGCAATTCAAAAGTCTGCAATTAAATTTCTGAGAAAAACTATAATATTGTGAAATTCTGTTAACATTGCTAAAAAAAGCCTTCAAATTGCACACATGCAAGCACTGGAACATTCAGTTAACTTTAAAACAATACATACACTGAGAGTAAGTACAAATTCACTAAGCCCCTTCTGGAGGTACAAATGAAAGGAGCAAGAAGTAGTTCAGCATCCAGGACTATTTGGCACTTCCCTGTTCTGTGAAGGATGGATGTAGAATTATGGATGCATCCTTATGGGTGTGTACATAGGGTAGCAGATATCAAAGTGATCCATCAATTAAGGTTATCGAACAGATACTGGATGGCAACAAGATTTTCAAGTTACCACAGAGGATTTTTATTTGAACTAGTGATCTAGAAATAGGCAGCTTCTCATCTCATTGTAAGTTTTCTGAATCATCCACTTTCTTGATAATACTACTTTCTATTTTAAGCCCCTCATTTTTCCTAGTGTTTTGTGTCGTTCTTGATTAAAATCAGCTCTTTCCACAGCAATTTGACTAAGTCAGCTGTCTAAGCAAAGAGCTTATGAAATACATGCACTACTGCAGTATACTTAAGAAAGACAAATCAAGGTCACTGGATATATCCATTGTGTATAAATTACTCTGGGTCATTAGCAAAACTCCCACATGGTCAGTGGTCTACACCACAAAATTTTTTAGCATTATTCACCAAAAAGCACACTATTGTTTCAAAAAGCCCATTTAAAATCAGTTTTGTGTTTTGCAACAAAATTAGAGAATAAAGCTACAGTTAAGCAAGTGCTTGTTTCAAGATCTTAACCCATGGATTTCATAGCCCCCTAGTACAAGTACCTGCAATTACTGCTGCATCATCTTTACATGACCAAAACAGCAAAAGAGTTACACCACTACAGCTTGCAATGTTTCTAGAGAGAAAACACTTTAATGGAAAATCACACTTTAAGCATATGAGTGACTCATGGTGCAGACAAAATAAAAAAAAGAAAAATGTGAAATACCTCCTGTAAAATCTAGTGGGAAAAACCGGCACACTTTTGGTCTGTTATCCGAGGCCCTTTGATTTTGGAATAAAGGGTTACATTTTTATCAACATGTTTTCAGATCCACAGTACACTTTTCTGTACTTACCAGTTCAAACAAAACATCTGAAAAAACTTCAAACCATTGTACATACATTTTTTCTACAGGAATGTGTGAGAAACAGAGAGAAGGCAGAGCTATAAATATTAAGTGTTTCTATCCTTAGGCAATTCTAAAGTTTAGACAAGACGCAATTCTCTTGACAAGTTTTATGGAAGATAAATGTTTTCTGACTCAAATATGTTTCATAAGATTTACAAGACACTGGCGGTAATGTCTAATGCATCTCATTTCATAAATCTACAGTCTGAAGCTGAGCTGGGTGTCCCAGAGGAACAGGTCTCATATGCAGTCTTTTTGGACACAGTGGTTTTTCACTGCTCTGCCACAGAGGCAATTCTAGCCCGGAGTGAGATATTGCCACTTAACAGCTCTTTAGTACGTACGTTGACAAACTGAGGCCTGGATTCATCTGCACCCGCTCCTGTACATGAACCCACAGAGTAAATGAAATTAATTGTCACCTTTCCAGACAGGCTGAGAATTATACAGGCAAGGCAGAAAACCAGGCTGTTTCGGATCAAGAAACAGCCTCACTAAGTCAAAATTAAAGACACATTTTGGTGTCACAAGAGGGTTTCTAAAGCTTCCTTAGCCACTGTTTGTGATGCACAGCTTTGGGGACTGGTCTTTCTTCTCAAATTCATTTCAGTCAGGAGGATGAAACCTGCGTGTTTTGGTGGCAGGGTTTACCAAATTTTCATAAACTCCTAAAATGCATTCTGAAATGGTAAAAAAATGATGTCCAAATCTAGAGTTTTACTTATGCTTGACACACACCCTTTGGGCTGAAGGGGAAAGTCATTTGCAGTAGGACACAAATTGGCAACAGAGGTTGCAGAAAAAAGGTTACACGGAAATTACACATTTCTCTGTTTCAACTTAATCTACCATAAAACTGGTAATTTATCAGAGAGAATAGAGGCAAACTGGCAGCACAAATGACATGTCATAATAGTCATACTATGACAAGGGGCAGATTGCCCTTCTGAGAATAGGTTATGAATAGATGTTATGAGTACCAGAAAATGTTTGCAATCAAAAGTGTTAAGTGCACAAATGAACCTAATGTTCTATAATGTCTGTAATAAAATTGAATAAAAAAATCCAGGAATTAACTGCCATTTTAAGCCATATGAACAACTGGGACTTGAATAGCTATTACATGCTTTTTAATGTACCTTAAGACCTTAACTTATTCATATGCACTAGATCTAGGTGAGGCAGTTACATGCAATCACTCCTGCAGAGGGGAAAACAGAGAGACTCAGTAACTTTCTCAAGGTCAAAGACAGAAAAATCTGGCTTCCAGGTCTGTACAGAGGGAGAGCTCATTTTTCTCTGGCAAGCCTGTGGCTCACTGGCAAAGCACAGATTTTAACTATCAGTCTTCAGATGTTGTTAGACTATCTGAATTCCAGAGATCTTATCTGTGTAAGCAAAAAATCCAGATTGCTAGAGGAAGGGAATGTTTTAGCCTTTCATTTGTTGTTCATGTCCACACTCAGAGACCTGGTGAAGAGGAGGTCTACAAAAAGTTTACCGGGCAAAATATGGATTTGATACAAACTGATTCAGCAAGTACCAATAGAGCTCAAATGACCTTGAGGAGCTTCCACTGCACCAGGACTAAAGAAACTAGATACAAGGAAGAAAAGGAAAAATTCCGGAAGGAAAAGAAAAAATTTCAAGCTGAAACCTTACTTACTTGTCCATATGATCACCCCTTATTAAAAAAAAACCGCTATTCTAAATAATCCCCCAAATTACCAGACTTGGCAGCATCGTTACTGCAGCACCATGGCAATTATTCTGTAAAGTTGTAGGATACTTTTGAGATAATGTCTGAGATCAGAATAAAAAGCTCCTTAGTATTCACCAGAAGGTGCCTCAGAGACTTACCAGGTTCTCTCATCTCCTCAAGATTACTGACCCAACAGCAGTGGCCCAGTACATTGCTGGCTTGGAAGGAACAGCAAATGTAGGATGTCACTCCATATCCTATGCATGCTACAGAAGTGAGCACACTACCAAATTTCAAACAGAGGAAGGAGATCTAGGATCTTTGCAGTTTTAACAGGACCTTAAAGAGTTTTGGGCTGAAGTGTAGAGTGACAAATACTGTAGTATAGTTTCTCTTGAGTTTGATGCAGATTTTTACAATAAGGGAAAGTAAGCACCGTCAAAAATAGTAGAAAACAGTGGCATTTGGTGCAAATAATTGTCTCCCAAGTTCATAAATATATTTTAAAAGTCTGCACAAATCTTCAAGCAAACTTGACAAATTTATCTAGATCACAATGTGGCTTGAAAAAGCAAATGAAGAATTTAACAGCAAGATCAGCTCCACAGACCTCTAAATGGTTTGAAATACTTTTACCTCTAAATATTACAAAAATAACAATTGCTGTTGCAGAGGAGACAGTCATGACCTGTTTTCTCCCTTGTAAATGCAAAAGTTATTGATTTGTTTTGACAAGCAGCACAACCAAAGTACTCAATATATTAATCGATTATTTAAATAACAGTTAATCAACACAAAAAAGGCTATGAAAAATCTGTCTCCAATATCATGAACTTGGATTCATATTAATTTAAAATGTGAAATATCAGTGCCACAACCTTTTCTTATTTTCTTCTTATTAATTGCAAAGGGAAGCAATTGCTTCACACTGGGACATGAATCCTTGCCTACTGAGTTTTTAACAAGCAGCAGAGCTTCAGCTTCAAATTAATAGCTAAACTCAAACAGCATCACCTTCTTTAAATCAGTTAAATGTATTTGTAGACATAAACATGATGGATTACTAGAAATTGGAGCATTCATTGCTGTGGGGCAACAGATGCCACAATGAAGTCATGCTCTGAGAGATGTCACTGGGCTCAAGATAACAAAGGGCCTTCTGCACACAGTGTGAGCCAGACATTAAGACGTCCAACCTAAGCTGGGGACGGCATGGGCAGTGCAGCCCCAAAGGAGCCTTTGGGAGACAACAGCTACACTCTGAGCCTGGTGCATTGAATTTTAGGGTGGTGCAGAGGCACCTGACCAGCCATGCTGGCAATGTGAGAGGTAAACGGGTAGTCGCTGGGCATGGCAGTGGGAGGCAACGTGGATGCTCTTTCTAATCCTACCTCTACAGCTCTTTCACTGATGGGACTAGGAATCTCCTTCATAGCCCTAGTAGTTTTGCCTCAGCTGAGAATTCCCTCATGCTGTAGAAACATTAGCCCCATGATGTAATCACAGATGTGTCACTATTCTGGTACAAAAATAAACTGGCAGTTTGAGACAGCCTCTGGTCTCCTGACTCTTTTTCAGGCAGTAAGGAGAATGTGCCATCAATAATCCAGTTGTTTCCAACTATGGAATATAATCAAGGTATGCATTATCAGAAAGTAGTACTGGGGTAAATCATTAGGCATTTTGTCTGTTAGACCAAATATTTTGCCTTCCTGTACAACAGAAGGATGATCTGATGCTCCTAGAACAAGCTAGCTACAAAGCTGTCCTTGGTACTAAATAAAGCATGTAATTTTTCAGACTATCTTCTGTGTTCTGGGACTTCCTCAGTCTTCCTCTGCAAGGTGAAATAAATTTTCTAAAGCTTGCTGATGTTGCAGTCTATGAGGGCAGTTTGCATTTATGCAACGTGCTTCACTTACTCAGACTACTTGGAGAAAAACTCAGAGATACTCATAAGTGACAGTAACAAAAAACAGCCCCAAGGTGGGTAAGGCATTTCTGATCAAATGTGCTACGTCTTGCCAGATGCAAATGGCTAAGAAGGTAGCTGCTGTGGAATGGGTTAAATACTTATTTTAAGATCAAACATTTAATTTAAATTAATTAAAGTCATTTAAATACTGTATTAAAACCCTTCTAAGTGACTTGCAGGAAGTCCACGTAAATTGTCTTGAGCTATTTGGTAACACTGATCAGATGCCCTGCTGGAGTGACACACTGGATTGTAATTGTTCTCTTATGACTCTTCCTTTCCTTGCATTTAGCAATCCTCCACACAACTGGAGCTCTGCAGTTATGCCCCAACAGTACGTATTGCGAGCCAGGCATGTCCTATTAAAATCTTCTCCGTTGGCTGTATTATCTACTTCCTTGAACAGGACAACAGGGTTCAGGAAATTCGGTCTTTATTTCCTTTCTGCCACAAACTTGTCAGAGAAGCCTGGAAAGGCTCTTCCCTTGTCTCTGTTTCTCCAAACATGACTCTGCCCTGAAGTTACTAGACCCCATAGGTGACACCTTGTTCAAGGCCTATGCACATAACTCAAGCGATGATATTGATACTGAGGTTAACAGGAAGCAGTGCACACCAGTATGTAATTTTAAAAGTTGATCCATTACCTTTCTAGCCTGTGCATGGTCATGGCTAGCGTTTTGTTCAGTTCCTCGATCATCCGGCACCCTGAAGGGTGAATGGGCAACGTGCTGGACCCAGAAGGAAGGTGCTGGCTGTGGCTGCCGTACTGGAGCTGGTGCTGGTGAGCTGCTAACTGGGATGGCAGGACAGTGTGATGCTGCTGGGTCAAAGGCTGCTGAGAGCTCTTCTGTGTGGAATAGGATGAGAGAGAGAGGTCTGGCCCCCCTAAAGGCATGCAAATCATGACTTTCTTTGGAGGTAGTGGAGGTGACAGTTTAACTGGCATACAAGGCAGTTTCACAGGAGCGCCAGGATCTAAAAAAAAAGAAAGAGAGCCCTGGTGTTAATTTTGATGTCAGTTAGATGGAGATGAGAGTAGCTGCCTGGGTGAGCAGGTACTGAGGTTGCTATTCAACACGGGAGTGCACACCTTCCCTGTTGTGACAGACAACTCCTACTGTACGCTCAGCATGGTCTCCAGAAAAAACACTGTTGTTTTGCAGCACTTCTGAGTCCCACAAAAAAACATCCCAGGGCTGTGCATGCCCCTTAATAAACACATTAAGCAATACTTAACAAGGCTTGTGGCACACTTTGATGCTTTAAAGCCCTAATCTTCCAAAATAGCCCTGTGAGGTAGAAGCAACTTCTTCCACTCAACAGGCACGCAAATAGGGGGAGAGCAATTAGGGTGAGAGCAATTCAGTGTCTGAAGTTACAGGATGACTCACTACCAACACTGCCAGAGCAAAAGCTCAGGGATTCCTGATCCATTTCAGCCACTGCAGTGCAATTACTACAAGTCGCACTTACAGCTTTGTAATGTGCAAAATATCTGGTGTAAAAAAATTACATTACAGGGCAAAAGAGAAAAGAAATAAGGTTTGAATACTAAACAGGACAGGTTTGGAAAAATGGTACATGAGGAGAAAAGTTAAAGGGCAGTAGATTGTTATGACTAATGTATTCTTTTACAGAAGTGGCAGGCACTTTTCTCTGGACTCATGCACTGAATTTTACCTTTTTAACTCTAGTTAAAATGTTCACTGAAACCCATAGTTGATCAGCCAGGCAAAGACTTCCCTGACTTCAATGAGAAATCAGTGAGAGGTCCACAAGCAAACCTCTCTGCCAGAACTCAACTGCAGGATGGAGACTTTTGGAATTGCACTGTGAAATATTTTCAGAAGGGAAAAGAAGTAACATGAGGGCTTGAAGTTGCCAAGATGGGCGGGGGAAATGGTTACAACATATGTTAAGGGCAAAAGAGAGAGAAATATACACTGTGAGCAACAACTCTGAGTTTGTCTCTAGGAGGAAGACCAGGCCCTTTCCAGCCTGGAATACTGCACATATTTGTCTCTGCAATGTAGCTCTGCGGGCAATGCTTCCATCACCTTTGGTCTCTTGCTGCTTCAGTCCATTCTTCTTGTTGCAACATGGTAAGGGAATTGCAGGGCCAGAATCTTTTTTTGACCTGAGGAAGCTTGGGAGTTAGATGTTGCTCTCCAAAGGTCATAGCTCTCCTGAGCACTATCAGATTTCTAGTGTCCTTTTCCAGGTGGTTCTTTTTAGTTTAAACTATCCTCCCCCCCAGTCCCCTTCATTCTTTCCTTCCTCCTGGCCTGTTCTGGGTATTGCCTGTTCTTCTATCTGTATCTAATAGCCAGGTTGACATGAGGACTAAAAAGACCAGGAGCCAAGTCCGGATATGTCTCTTGACTTATTTTAGTGCTAGTTACATCTTCCACAGTATCCACTTGATATTAGTGGTTTTGCTATGCAAGGAACAACACATTGACAGTGTAAGCCTTCACCCTCTCCAGAGTGTTTTTAGGCTAACAACACAGCAGGGTCAAAGGGAGTGCAAAGATGAAATACTGCGTGCTGGTTTTGCCGGTTTTGCCTGGGGTAGAGTTAATTTTCTTCATGGTGTCTGGTATGGGGCTGTTTTGGATTTGTGCTGAACACAGGGTTAATAATATAGAGATGTCTTTGTTATTGCTGAGCAGGGCTTGCACAGAGCCAAGGCCTTTTCTGCTTTTTGAACTGCAACACTGTTGAGGAAACCTGGGATGCATGGGAAGCTGGGAGGAGACACCGCCAGCTGACCAAACGGATATTCCAGACCATATTAAATCATGCTCAGTATATCAAGTGAAGGTAAGAAGGAGGAAGGGGGGGATGTTGGGAGTGATGGCATTTGTATTTCCAAGTAGCCATTACTTGTGATGGGGCCCTGGCCTCCTGGAGATGGCTGAACACCTGCCTGCCCATGGGAAGCAGTGAACAAATTCCTTGGTTTGCTTTGCTTGTGTGCATGGCTTTTGCTTTCCCTACTGAACTACCTNCAGCTGACCAAACGGATATTCCAGACCATATTAAATCATGCTCAGTATATCAAGTGAAGGTAAGAAGGAGGAAGGGGGGGATGTTGGGAGTGATGGCATTTGTATTTCCAAGTAGCCATTACTTGTGATGGGGCCCTGGCCTCCTGGAGATGGCTGAACACCTGCCTGCCCATGGGAAGCAGTGAACAAATTCCTTGGTTTGCTTTGCTTGTGTGCATGGCTTTTGCTTTCCCTACTGAACTACCTTTATCACAACTCATTTTTTTTTTCATTTTTACCCTTCTGATTCTCTCCCTGATCCCACTGGTGGGGGAGAGAGTGAGTGGCTGTGTGGGGCTTGGCTGCTGGCTGGGGTTACACCATGATGTAGGGGCATGGAGAAAAAGTGGCCTTTCTACATTGCAGAGTGGAAGAGTTACAGAGATCAGAATTCAAGTCTTTTGCCTTTCACTGTAATATTAAATTCACTTAACATGTTGTCTCTTGCAGGCAAAAATTACTCTGATGGCTCTACCAAGTCTGAAATTTAACTCGTGAGTTTGCCAAAGCAGTAAAAGAAAAAAAAACCCACTTTCAGGATTTTCTATTCAAGCACACAAAGGTCTTCAAGTCACCTTGTTTTTCTTACAAACATGTTATTTGTATGTATTTCCTCTTTGTATCCTGCATAAAAGAACACACCTCTTCAATAAAAGGTAAATAACAGAAAGAGTAAAGAGTAAATTGTACAGACCCCTGAGAATAAGGCTCCTACGGGATTTGTAGTAAAAAAAGTGGGTTTTTTCGTACATTTATGCTTCAGGCAATTTTACTTCTAGAGCTTGTCCTGAATTACAAAGACTACACTGAGATCTGCACTTCCATTTTGACAAACACAGGTTGGTTTAAGATCCTTTTCTGCAGTATGTCAATTATAGTCTTCATTTGACAGTGCCAGTGCCTGGATGCCCCATCACTCTGTGCCAGCCATCCTTAATGGAACGGTGAATTCAAAGAGATCCAACTGCAGGCATCTCTTGCTTTTGACAAAAGAATGACTGGAAGTTCATCTGGGTTTGCTGCCTTTTGTGATCCTGAAGATCAGAGCCATATTGTATGGTGGATATGAGCATGACATGTCAAATAGCTCAGGTATAAAGCAAACAGGAATCCTTCCTTCTTTCTTCTAAATATAGTGAAAATTTCTTTTCTTGTGCAAGCATTCATGTAGCAGAGTTGTGGCACAGGCACTGCAGCTCTGGAATTGCACAGGAGAACAAGTCTAGCTTAATTATCCCGAGTAGCCACATATTCATTTCATCATGAATCAGATGCGCATGCTCTGGTTTTGACTCTGCACAACAAAGGTATGGACCTTTAGTTTCCACTTAAATTTAAACAAATGCTTCACATCAACATGTTTTCAATGGTACCAGTGCTGGGTGACTCCACTGGGCACTTGCCAAAAATCCTGCCCATTATTTTTAATGTCTTTATTCAGACTGTGTTACACCCAGTTTCTTGAGCTTGTCTGAATATGGTTATAATACCAAAACAGACTCTTGGAAATGAACCAGAGGCATTAAATCTACTTGTCTGCCCTTCACCTTCAGGAGAATTCTGCTTTGTTTAAATAAAATGGTTAAAAGGAGAATGATTACAATGGGAAGAGAGTTCGATCCATTTGCTGGGTAATGTAACTGTGTATCTTCACTGACACCAGTAATGGAGACCCTGGTACTGCAAGTTTTAATGTGTGGTCTGATCAGTGACTATGCAGAACAAGTGGGGCCTTTCCCAAATCCATGGGCTTCGGGCACGCTGTTGGAAACTGTACTACTATCATCTACAGTAAAGGATAAAACAAATTCTCCCTGCATGTAAGAGTGAGGTGACCGAGTTTTACAGTTCTTTCCTCTGTTTGTTTTAATTTCACAACGTACATGATTTATGAACTGGGGTGGTAACAATTACTGCCTTCAGCATGGAGTATACATCAGACATGGGCATCTGTAGATGAATAAGAAGCTGGGCAGGGGAAATAAGAACAAGGAATCTATGATAAGTGTCTTCTCAGCAAAACATTACCAGAGCTTTAGATCATCACACAAAGCAGTCATAACTGAAAAGAAGCAAACCGTGTGAAGCCAGGTGTGCAAGTCTGATTAATCTCTTCTGGCTGAGGTTTTTCATGCTCAAAAGAATAATGAGCAATTTTGCAAGATGTTGGTTCCCAGTGGGGTTGTGACCACTCAGCACTGTGTAATAACTTGTATGCTGGAATTGATGAAAAAGATGTTAAGACATCAACCTCTCCACTCTTGATGACAATCAATTACTTAAAAGACAGTCGTGGATGCCACAATATTTGCTACACATCAGACTTTTGACAAGCAGGCCATCCCTTACCCTTTCCATACAGATAAATTTGCTAACATCTATAGTTACTGCATTTCTTTTGGGGTTTTCATGAGATAAACATTTGTTTATTTGTTGCCCAGGTTTGCTCCTATGTGGTTTTTCTGATGTGTTAGTGGTACACTGGAGCTGTGCACCAAGTACACCAAGTCTGATGCTTCCTAGTCACTGAACATGGCTGGAGAATTGGTCAGCACACACTGAAGATACAACTACTGCAGATGGGGTGCTAGAAACTCCTGGATGTATGGCAGCAAATGTTGCTGCAGAAGGGGTTGTAGAAATGCTCATTAAAATCTTCAAATTCTGCCCCAGATCAACTACTGCATGGAGACAGAGGACATGCCTGGGAATCGTGGGCTTGTGGCAGAGCTGGCTGTGTTTGCTATACTGCCAGTAGCAGAAATGCTCCTTCTTGACTCCTTGCCAAATGTAATCCAGAGTTGTACCCTGACAGCAAGGAAGGACAACAGACTCCTGGGTGGTACGAGAAAAAACGGGAGATCAAAGGATTCTTCTACTGATGGATCCCCTTCTATTTAGCAGCCCTTAGACTGTATCTAGACTACTTCAAGCTTAGTATCCACCAGGAAAGATATCAAAAAACCAGAATGAGTCGAGCACAGGGTCACTGCAGTGGCTGAGGGCTAGAGCACCTGAGGGACTGAGGTAACTTCAGCTTGCAGAAAAGACAGCTTGTGGGGGGAAACTTCACAGCAGCCTCCCAGTACCTACAAGCCAGGTTATCAATAAGGTGATACTTTTCAGTGGTGTGTGGTGGGAGGAGGAAAGACAGTGGACAAAAGTAAAACAAAAGAGGTTCAAGACCGTATTATAAGGAAAATGTCTTCCCTGCCATGAGAAGAGCCAGTTAGTGGAGGTTTATCCAGACAGGTTGTACAGCTGGCATCCTCTGAAGTTTTCAAGACCCAGCTGGTCAAAGGTCTGAGCAACCTGGTCTGATCCCATACTTGGCTCTGCTTTGAGCAGGAGGTTGGATTAAAGACCTGCTGAGGTTCTTCCTCACCTGAATGACCTTATACTGTGACCTCTGCTGTACTATGTACTACAAGTAATTTGCTGTACTTACTACAAGTAAGACAACTTGTCATAAAGTTAATGAGATACTCTTTAAATTCCTTCAAAGTAATTAATTCTGTAAAATAATGTGCAAAAAACTTCCAAAACCCAAAAAATAGTGAAAAAACCAGTGTGGCCCGTTGAGGGAGCTCCATAGCAGAAATAGGGGGATGTACCTGATATTTTCTTGGCACCATTTGGACAAGTAGCTTTTACTTTTTCAGGTCTTCTCTCCTGTAATCACTTGTATCTAAACAGTGGTGGTCTCTTTTCTTGTTTCAATGAGTTTTTGTGCAGATTCATAAAGACAAGTCAAAAACTGTTCTCAAAGATTTGCCATGCATCTCCTGCTGACTACAGCAAGATCTGCAGCCATGTCTTCAGCGGAAGATTTGAGACAGAAATTTTTTGCTGTTCTTCTGTACCACATATGGATCCAAGGCTCAGGTTGAATTTGGAGAACAAAAGCAAGGCATGATTAGCCTAAAGGTCAAGAAGTATAGCTCTGCATGAATTCCTGTGCAGGGCCTTGAGGAGGGTTTCAAAGATGAGAAGATTTCCTGATGCTTGTATGTGATAGGTACTCCTCTCCAGGAAGCAACACAGAGAGGAAGTATAGAGGGAGAAACTGCATCAGGGTCCCATTTCCCATGAGAACCTGGTGAAGGAGAACTGCTTTTGCTCTGCTGCTTCTCCCTTGAGCACATAGTGAGAGAACTGTCCACTGCCCCCACATGAATGTTACCTGTCTTCATGAATGTAGTCTGCCAGATCAGGCAGCTAGCTGGAGGTAATGTCACAGTGGAGGAAGCTCATGGATTATGTCTTGGGCTGATCTACAGAGGCGTCTTCTGACATATG
This sequence comes from Machaerirhynchus nigripectus, assembly GCA_013397975.1. Classification (NCBI taxonomy): domain Eukaryota; kingdom Metazoa; phylum Chordata; class Aves; order Passeriformes; family Dicruridae; genus Machaerirhynchus; species Machaerirhynchus nigripectus. The sequence goes on along the minus strand of VZRQ01006438.1, from coordinate 380,354 downwards.
TGACTACTGCATTACAAAATACTGCAGAGTATTTATTGGACAAATTGTAGTTGCTAAAATTTTTATAAAGCTGTCACTAATAACCAGCTGCTGCAAGGCAGCAGGACCCCAGGCATTCTTGTTCTCAAACCTCACTCTTGTCTGCATTGTAAGAAGTAACTTTTGAGGACTTTTAACATTTCCTACCATGTTAAATGTTTGCCTCTAATTATGAATTAGTTCTTACTCTACTCAGACATAACTAGAAAGCACAATATCTAAAAATAAACTAAAAATGTGCTATGTGTCTCTTCAAAATCTTGAATGAAGAAAGCAAAAGAAAACAAACAGCCTAACTGGAATAGGTAAGTGGCTGGATACAAACAAAGCTACACACTATTCTAATATGAGGATAAATCGGGGCTCAAATACACTCAGGTGTTACTGAGATCCCATCTTAGTGGAACACATTTTGTTCTCTGATGTTTTAGGAGACTTTATGGGTTACTGGTGATTCAGTCGGAAAATATCTAATTAATTTCAGAAAACATTATCTGTGCTGGTGAAAATTAACAGCTTAACGAATCAAGATCAAAGGGAACTTTACAACACTGGGGTCTATCAAATCAGCCATGCCTAGTCTCCTGTCACTTGGCCATTAAAGATTTTATGATAATCTGGGGACTTTATCCCAGCACCCCAATTAAATTTGGTCCCAGGTGATTATTTCAACTCTTCCAAAGTTTTCAGTGAAGGAAGCTACAAGTGTTGTCCTAAATGCCTGCGTTCTGCACGTGGATATGGGAGAAATAAAACAAAGAAAGAAATTCTATCTGTGTGTCTAATACTAATCATGTTTGAAAAGCAGAAGAAGGCTCACCAGGAGGTGACTGGCCAACAGGACACGCAGAGCAGTGAAACAACGGTATCAAAACAGTTAAGGCTCCTGTTTTTCTCCTAGGGTTGCCTGTCTTCTAGGGCTATGCAGGCACTTCCACACCCAGTGCTGTGACAGGGACGTTCCCTGTGGAGGCAGCACCATCAAGACCACAGGACATGGTGTGAGGAAAAGCATACAGCATTCTGCAGTGGTGTTGGCACCACTCCCAGTGGCTGCCTTGCAGTCTGCTCTTGGCTCTGGCCCTGTTTCTATACTGTCCCATCCCTACAGAGCCTCAGCCTTGAGAAGAAGCATGCCAAGGCTGTGTGATTTATATTTGCTAGAGGCAATTCTCTCTTCCTTCCATCTTTAAAATGGACTTTTTTTATTTTCATTCTCCACAATATTAAATGTGTTCTTATGTGTTTATTTAGGCCCGCTCTTTTATGTGCATTTCTTATCAATTGAAAGGCCAATCTTTGTCTTGGCACAGGGGGATAGGTATTTGAGACAGTTCAAAATGCTTTCAGAGGAAAGGAATGTTTCTTTTCCATTTCTAAAACCTGTAAAAACTTCTTTGTCAAACCCTGCAAGTCAGTCTGCATAACTTTTTGAAGAACTTCGGAATATTTTCACAGCAAGAGGTGGTCCAACCTTTTCCCCCTCAAGGTTTGTATTTAAAATATTTTCACTTTTTTTTTTTTTATTTTGCCTCTGACCACATCTGTAGTGATTTTTTAATATATGTTTGTACAAAACATTTCTATTAAATAGATACACTTACGTACACATACACATATATAAATGTAGACAGAAGTTGAGCTGCTTCTGCATTTTCACGTGTGTACCTGAACCCCTCACAGGATCACATCTCCTCTCCCAGTCTCTTGAACAGAGCTACCAGACCATTAAACCTCTGTCACTCTCCACTACCATGCCTGGTATGTCTTAATTTGTTGTTCAACCTTTTCAAAAATTCTTCAGTAGAAAACTGTGTATGCAGCACAAACAGAAAAGTTTTCATTTTGAATGCCAGAATTCAGATTTTGCTTGTTTTCTCACTCACAAGCTGAGGATGTCTCTGGAGTAATTAGAAAAAGAATAGCATTAATTCTGCTTCTCACTGAGGAGGATGCTTCATTAGGATTGATTGCTCATTTCCAAAGATCATACACGGCTAATATAATTACCAGTGGAGAACACAAGGCACTAAGAAACACGTATATCCTTTGGACCACCAAAGTAAATGGACCCTTAAGAACAAGCTGAATACTTTTATTTATAAGGAATGTAAAAATGAGGTTTTCAGTTCCAGCAGGAATAACTGTCAATTAAATTACATCTCTATGACTAAATTTGAATCTCTGCTCCTTTACCCTGAAAGTTCTGTATATGCATGTACAAGAGTCTATCTATATGCACATACAAGACTTTATATAGGACTAGATGAGACACCACTGAAGGCCACCACAAAGTAAGAGAAGTCACAGTTCTGTTTCATTTTCATAGGAAAGTCATCACCATCAAGCAACTCACTTATGCTGATAATTTGAGCCTGATTCTACCTCACAGAAAACATGCAGCTGCAGAAAAACCAAAACTACTCCAGAAGCCCTCATCCTTTGATTCTTCTGTTATCTCTTAAAAAGAATGACTTATGAATCAAGGACATTTAGTACCTGAGGATTTTTTCCTACGCTATTCCTATATTTTTATTTCTGCCATGTTGGCCTCATTTCTGAGCAACTTCTTATAACTGGGACAGAATTTTATGGGAGATCATAGGAAGCTGGTTTTGTCCTTAGGTGAAGCCATTAATACTGCTGCCTGGCCTTGCAGGCTGCAGGACTGCCCACTCAGTTTGTAGCAAAAGGCAAAATATTAACCATCATGTGCAGATTTTGGCAGGTAAGAAAGTAAAGAGGTTTCACATAAAATGTACAAAATTATACAGGACAAAAAAGTGTGGTCATCCGAACAGAAACATGAAGAGACTACGTAGAGATGAGAGAAAATCAGAACATGTTCTTTCCTAATGAGGTCTTTTCTGATATAGATCTTAAACCTGAATAAAATGGGTATTGATTGTCTGGAAAAAAAATATACAATATATAAATGTGGGCAGACCATTTCTCACATCAGCTCTGAAAATGTCAGGGTAGCATTAAAACAAGATCAACCCAGGGGGAAGACTGGTAGCTGCCCCATTACAAAGACGAACCACACCTCATGTTCAGCTCAGGATTTTGAGGTGCTGCCTCCTGCTGCAATTATCAGCAGACTGTTCACAAGGTGCAGGCAAGTATTTAGGGAACCTATTTTGGTCTGCATAAATAGAGCCATCCTTTGCTTCAGCAGTTGAAGTGAGTGACTACTGGGAGGAGGAGACACACCCATCCTCCTTCCACATCTGCCTAGAACTTTGAATCCCAAAGAGCTTGGACACTTGTGAAAACATGCAGAACACAAAACAGAGCCTGTGTGTCTACTGTTGCTACCTTCCATGCAGTGACAGCTAAACTACAGCATAAAGCCAGGCCATACAGGCCATCAAAATCCTGGTCATCGGGAATTGGAGCTGGATTCACCAGTGGGAGGGGAATAGTCAGAGCAGGGATGGAAAGGGGGAACAGTTTGGTTTCTGCCTGTAAGCACTGAGGCAAAATGGCAGGAAGTCATGGGACAGAACTGCCTGTGTAAGGATCAGCGGGGCACGAGAAACATATGGAAAGATACAGGGTGTGTGGAGGGGGACCTGCCCATATGGCAGTTGAGGGGACAAGCAACAAAGGGTAAAAGGAGAAATCAAAACTCTCCCTTTCCCCTCAACTCTCTTGCCTTTCCTCATTAAGGGCATTTAAAGATATCCTAGTATTTTTCTGATACTTCCTTTCCCATCAAAGCACATCCTGCAATTTCAGTGGTGATGGTAAGTCTTGATGAATAAGAGTGAGGAGGGTTAGGAAATGCCACAGGGATCTTAGGTGATTATAGCTGAGAGGGGAAGTGCCCTGGAGCAACCTTGATGAAGGTGCAGTCTGAAGATTTCACGATCCCTGCCCTAGGTACAGCATGTACATTACCAGCACACACAAGTGCAAACAGTGTTACAGAAAGAGGAACTGAGAACCTTGCTACAAAGGCAGCTTTTCCTATAGGGGAGATAGTGGTGCTGAGGGTCCAGGAATACCTACTTACCAGTTAAGTGGCTGGCAATCCTGGCAATAGGTTTAGGAGGCAGGGCAGGGGGCTGTTTGAGGAGGGACAACTGTTTCACTGGGGTGTCCTCATGGTCTCCAGGGAAAGCGGCAGATTTTTTGGGGGGAAGTAGCAGGACTGGCTTAGCTGTAGGATCTTGGGACAGGAGGACGCCGGATTCATTGGATGTGGGGCTCTCTTCAGACACTGGAGGACACAACCACATCATAGACGCAACAATGTTACGAGCAAAGCAGCAGCCAATACAGCCGAAGTCAGACAAGCAAAGCAGCGCAGCAATGCAGATTAGGAATGACTCATAGATTTCACTCAAACATCATATAACGTAGGAAGGAGGAAAGAAAGAAAGAAAGTAAAAGAGAAAGAGCAACACACATCTACACAACAGCCAAATTTCCCATTACTTCTGACAGAAGCCAGCTCCCTTATGTCAGGCTGGGATGTACTCCCCCATCTGGAACACAAATCAAGTTTTATAATGTCAGATCTCTGATGGTCCATCAGCACAGCTTGCCCAGGACAAGCTATGTTAGCAGGTGGTCTGTAAACTTACCCTGTTAAAAGTAAAAAGCACAGCACAGGGCCTACTCTGTTTCGAAAAGGCTGCATAGCTGTGAGAGATCATGGATGACAACTTCTACTGCTCACTTTTCCTCATTTGACCTTTGTCCACAACTCTCAGCAGCAAAAAATGATGTGGAAAGAGGAGCTAACCTAGATGTAGAGCATTTCTCTCTCTCTGCATGGGCTGGGGAAGAAGAGTAGCCAGCCTCACCCAGGGTAGGGCAGCTGATTGTGTTAGTTACTGACAGATGTGTGGTATGAACATCGCCCAGCAGCACGTGGCAGATAGAGGGCACGATGTTGTACCACAGGGTTCAAACACATTGTCAGCTCTCTGCTCTAGAGCTTACTGGCACATCTGAAATGTAGACAGAGAGCTGGAAACCTACTTCTACATGTTCACAAAGTGCAGGGGCTTTGCCTTACTCCAAGAGAGGTTACTTGCTCAGAAGTAGAGGTTACTTGCTCAGAAGTAGAGGTTACTTTTACATCATGTCAGTCAAAATTTCTCGTGGAACATTCAGTGACAATCTCTATGCTGTCATCTCCTTCTACACCAGAAGACCTTCATTTTGACAAGGATTTCTCAGGGCTAAACACCAAATGTTAGAAGTCAAAAACTTGTTTCAAACAGCCTTGAGTATCTACACCATAACGTAAACGAGATGTTACCTGTCCCATCCATGATCTCTGTGGTTGGGAGCACCTCATATGAGCAGGGTTCCACAGATGCTGGGACTGACTCCAGTTCTGCTAGGGCTGGCAGGGACACCTGGCTGGAGCTCAGCCCAGAGCCCAGAGGCTGCCCGTTCTCCAAAGCTCCTTCTTCATTTGGTATGGAAAGTTCCCCATCTGTTCATAGTTGGAGGAAAGAAGAATGACAAAAAAGAGACATAAATAAGATGCAGACAGAATTTTAAATGAAATCTTTCTCCATTGGATTGTTTTCAAATGAGGAACCTGGACTGAGACCTTCTATGTATATATGCACTGGGTTTACGTGGACAGGTTTTGATAGAAGGGTGGCTACAGGGGTGACTTCTGTGAGAAGCTGCCAGAAGTTTCCCCCGTATCTGATGGAGCCGGTTCCAAGCTGGACCCACTGCTGGCCAAGGCTGAGCCCTTCAGTGATGGTGGTAGCATGTCTGGGGTAACATATAATTCATGTCAAATATCTGTATTGATCTTTTGCTCTACGCTGGGATGGTCATTATGAACCATGGTCTAACCTGGTTGGTTCCTGACCATCCTTGACCCATGCAGACCTCCAGTTCCATCCAAGGCAAAAAAAAGTCTGTTTTCCCTCTCTCTGTTGAATCTGGGAAGTCAGGAATGATAGTGGGCTGGAACTGAAGATATGAAGATTTCTTAAAGAATATTAACATATACCATATATAATATAAAATATTTCAATAACTAGAATTATTATCTTTCCCTACACCAACTTCTATGCTATAAGGGACACCAGCAAAACCACAGGGGTATGTCCCTATTTTACATACAAATAACCACATTTTATGTTAGGGAGAGAATAATTTTTACAGTTGCCTGACGTAAGGTCTTGATACTGGGATATATCAGATTCCATTTAGAAAGACTGTTTTTATATTTACTAATAATATCTCCTCTATCTGAGCAAAATTTCTGTGACAGCAGCTGGCATTTTCTTTCCTATCAAACACCACTTCACATTAGAAATAATAAAGAGCAGAAGAAAGGATTCAGATTATTCTCTAGAGTGTCAACCTGCATGATTTTTATCTGCGAACTTGTTAAGCACAGCACTCTGGTACCTGGAGGCAATGACTACATGGACATCACAATTAGAGTTTTACAAAGCAAAGTGTTCAGCCCCTATGGTTACAAATGGAAGCCTGAAAATATAACTGAAATGTGACCTGTAAGACTAAAAACCAGCAGGCAAATACGCAGAACCTAATTTTACTAAGCATTTAAATTACTTTTTAAAATGAAACTCAGGATTTCAGAATACAGTTTTAGATTTTTGGGCACCACTGATTAGCCATGTTACTGTTCAGTGTACATCTCTGAGCGGAGATGTACCTCGGTCAAATGAGTGCACAATTTCCCCGCATAGGGCTAAGATGTGCAAAACACTTTGGAAAACAATACTGGAAAGAGAAAAAAGTTAAGTCTCATTTTAGTGCTAGTACACAGCAATTAACAAGTCTGAAAATACATTAGCTGATAGCTATTCAGAATTATGTTTCTACCATTTAAAGCTTTTCTACAGCGAGTAAAGATGGTCTCCTGTTTATCTTGGAATTATTATAAATACCAAGGTCTTGACATTCTTGGTTTTGTTGGAGGCTTTTTGGAGACCCAGAGAGCTATTATGGTAATGCAGTCACATCATACTAGACTGAAACCTGACCCATGGCTTTGAGAGCAATCAACTGAGCTGGCTAAAAGGTGGCAACACATTTCAAAGCTAGAGGCTGTGGCTAAGTGTTCGCAGCACGGCCTCCGTTCTAACTACTGCAGTCATTCTATACGAAGCTGTTTACTTCCCTAGGCAGCAAAAATCAAAAAACAGTTCAGCCAGTATTTAAGCTGAACATTTTTTGACTTAGCTGTTGGGGTAGAAATGCTGTGTATTCTGGGCTGGCTCTGTCTCCCTTTCATAAAGACACACATATTAAGACTGTTCTCTCAGTTACCTGGTTTCACGAAAGAGTGTAACTGTTTCTTATGTAGAGCATCTGCTTCTTGAATGAAAGGCAGTGACTGTGTCCAGCAATATATTCATTAATTCAGTGCATTAATTCAGACTAAATTTGACTGTAACTATGAGAAAAGTATGCATGACAAACCCAGTAATGTTTGCTTTTTGGAGGGATGACTACATGTTTCTCATGATGTGAGATGCCTGTTGTAATACGCTGAGCATCTTGAAATCCTACTGTCTTAAGTGGGCTATGTCCTTCTCAAGGTATATTAGCATGACTTAAGAAAACACCATTTGAATGACCCATGAAGACTTATGATTGCAAGAAAAGTAAAATACAAGAGAAAATTTTGGTTTTTACCTTCTGCCATCATAGTAAAGCACAGCAGCTTTCTGTACTGACAGCATAACCTTTTTTAATCTTACATCTGAATATCTTTAATCTTGATTTAGAGTCTAAAACTTGTCCTTGGATTTGAATGAAATCGTCAGACATGCCACAGGATCATGACTGAAATATACACCCTAAATCAGGTATTGCTTAAGAAGAGATACATGGGGAGTTGCTCAAGTACAGCAAACAGATCAAAGATGCGGAAAAAATAATTTGTAGACGGAAGAGTATCTTAGAGTGAATTAATCCTGCATCAGAGATGCTTGACAACCAGATATAAAAGGCAAATTACTTATTATTTTCAAAGTATTAAAGCTATTCCAGTTGGCTGACATACAAATGAAAAGAATCCTGGTAATGCAATTATTACATGTACATGGATGAACTGATCTGTTTTCAGGAACTGGCTACGAATTTAATATAAATTTTGCACAGTGATAACATATGTAATCTTTTGTTCTCAGACTTGCTAAATCCTTTGCTGTTTTCAGAGTCTGGTGCTATTTAGAGGCGAATGACTTCCCCTGAGTCCATGAGCTTTAATAACATCAACTGAGCATGAAACTGGACGGGTCCATGAGGGAGTAGCTTGACCTCTGCAGCAAGAGAGCACGTGAAGGCTGCTCTTCTTTTACTCAGGAGACTGCACACCTGAAGTCACTGAAGAAACAGGACCTCAGAGGAAACTCTCTGATGCAGAGGACTCTACCCAGACACTTTGATTCACCTTAGCATGTGAAAAGAACAGCACAGGGAGAAGGCCCAGATACATAGATGGCGTGTTCAAAACCTGTGGCTCCTAGCATGGTTTGTACTCCTGAACACACTTGCCATTTCCACTCTCAGGTACTTAGAAACATTGCCTGGTGTGAAGCAGCGCGCAGTGTGTCACGCTGACTGACACAGACCAGTCCTGCTGTGTTCCTCCTGTTGTAGCTCTGCCTACCCTCTCACCGCATCTTTTACTCTGAATACCTTGGACTGTGCAACTTTTTGTGTCCTGAAAAGTGCCATGCTCATGCATTCCTTATACAGAAGAATGGCTATGGAAGTCAAAATGGACAATTTGAAATCCTGGGTTAATTTTTGGATTGGGTTGTCGCCTTCAGTATTTGTCTGCTTTTAAGTAGACTGTCCAAGCAAGAATTGATGGCAAAGGCTAGGAAGGGCGGAGTAAAATTCACTGTCCTTCTCTGCCATGACTCCAAGGGTGGGGAATGGAAAATCGAGTGTTCTTGCATGCGGTCAAGACCTGCCCCTGGAACTGTTTCCTAGCCTTGGTGACTACCTTAGCACAGCAGCTGGGATCCTCCACAATTTCAGTCCATAAGCAGACCCCTGATTTTGTGGGATCCCATGGAATTTGAGATGGGCTGTTTCTGGAGGAGTTCAAAACCTTTCAGTCTCACTGCAGCACAACTGGCTCTCCAGTGGCTGCCATGCCTTCCTCCTTGCTGCACTACCAAAGTCACTTTTTCAAGTTTCTTCTCACAAAATCTGCCTTAGTGCATAAGTGCCACATGTCCAAATCCTGTCGGGACTTAGGTTACCTGAAATTTAAATCTAAATCCATTGTTTTGATTAGATAGTGCGTATAAAAATACAAGAATATGAAAGATGAAGACTGCCCATGTTTCCCTGAAAAACCATTGCACCATTGCCTTTGGAGTAAGTAATTGGTACACACTCATATTCAGAAATTTCTCACAACAGGCAATCTCATCTACATTCAGAAAGAAGAAGAGGTATCAAAATACTACAAGTAGACTTAATTCTTTGACCAGCAGCATGAAATAGTGGGTGATTCTAATGACAGATGCTTCTGGGATGGTTACACCTTCATGTGCAAATCTAGGTGTGTACCTATGTGTTAGAGCAATGGCACAGCAAAAATGTGAGTTTTTCTAAATGTTGAGGTGTGTTCTGTGATGCAGGTGGAAGAGGTATTTTTAACCTCTCAGCACTACCTGCCCACAAACTATTAGAACAGCAGGAGCTTCATCAGATACTTCTTCAACTTACTATTTTCCAAAAGTACAGAGTATTTGAAAAAATTATAACCTTTGCCTACATTTTCAGAATACTCAAGTCACAGACCCCTGGAAATGGAAGATAACAGAAACTGATTCTGTCATGAGAGTGGCCCCTAGCAAGGAAAGAGCTCTCTGCAATTCAGTCTGGAGCAGCTCCACTTGACTAATTTAAGTGTGGGGGTTACTAAGTGATAACAGCATTTCTTGTTTTCCAAATATAGCAGCTGGACTGCAGTGACTCTCCCATGTGTGAATACTGTGACTTACTGCACTCTGGTAACTTTCACCTGCTAGGTGACACAAAGTCCTCTGAAAAGCCAGCAAATCCTGAAACAAACAGGTCAGAGTGTCCTGTTAAACAGCAGGAAAACAAACCAGCTAATTAAGCTTTTCTTCAACACAGAAGATATGACAAAACCAACACTAAGCACACGGCAAGAATTTTTGTTCTTGGGTCAGTCTGTCACTCTGTTTCCTTTGTTCGGTATGGGTTCTTAAAGAAAGAAAAAGCCAAAACTACTCACAGGCTGATTCTGCCTGCTTTTCCCACCTCTTAGGAAAGGGATACAAAGAGATTTACACCTACTGTCTGTGCAAGAAGCCTCTTGGAATGGAAGGTGCTACCATAAGCAACTAAAGTATTCTGCTAGGAAATGCTAAAGGTCTGCTGTTTTCTTGAAGGATTAGAGGCTACCTAACAGGAGTTACAAAGAAAATGTTACTTCCACTTAAGGTTCTCAGTAAGATATATCCTTTATTAGAATTACTCTCAGATTACTACACCACTGAAGGAAATAATGCTTTTGCTCTACACATCTTGCCTTGTCCATACCCTTGTATCATCACAGCTATTAGATTACTGCTGCTATTCTTGTGTACTACCACTTTCTTCTCTGCCCTACCTCTTTTCACATCAGCTTTGTAAAGGTGAAAAATTACTATAAAGAGGAATTAATTTCTTTCTTTCAAATACCTCCAGACAACTTAGAATCTGCTTCACAAGATGACAGAAGTTTACAAGCTACATCATTATTTGATCAATAGAAAAAACTGTAGTGTTTTGGTAGCAATACAAGGGGAATCTCCCCAAATTTCAATATGGACAGAGGAGTCAGACTTCACAGAAAAGATTTTTCCTGGGGATGCCTTTAGGTGTATGTAGGGATGGTTCAGAAGGCGGCTACATGTGGGATGTGAGGCAGGGATGAAAGAGGTCACACCCGGGACAGAGGTGTGACTGAAAGCTGCCTTCTGAGCTGGCTGAGGCACTGATCACTTGGTGTGACAGCCTGGACCACGCCTTGCTGGCTGCGGGTCCAATCTGAGTCACACTATGAAACATGGACAACAAAAGCAGTGAGAAAGGCAAACCTATTGCCAGGAGCTGTTTTTACTCTGAAGTTGCATCTAGGATGATTTCTAAGCCAGCAGGTCACTGTGAGAGCACACTACAACACATAACTGGTAGAAACTGTAAAATTTAATGATAAGCACCTTTTTGCTGTTATTGTTTGTTTTTCACTTAAAAAAATTAGTAGTATGGATTAGTAAATTTTAAAAATCCTAATAAGCTAGAGTAAAAAGTAGGTAGCAGATTTAAATGCTCCTGAATTTACGGAGCTATACTTCTTTAGGCTATACTTTAGCCTAATTTAGGCTATACTTCCAATATCTGTGAAAGTTTCTAACTTCTATTGATTTCTGCCAGATTTTGTACTGCTATTGTCAAAACCTCTTAGATTTCAAATTAATGAGGCTTTAATGCATATGCATAAGTTCTACTGTGATTAAGAGGTAACTTTATTATGTCAGTATATAATTTGCTGAATTAATTGCCTTAGTTATTGACAAGGGAAGCAGCAAAACAAATAAAAGCTGCACTCAGAGACAGATGTATATGTAATAGATGTCAACTATGTATCGTGTTACCAGTGTAAAACAATGATGTTTGTAAAACAGTGGCATTTTGCGTAAATAAGACACTACTAACTCAACAATACCAACTCAACAAATTAATTATCTTGAACAAGGAATTATTATCTCTTCTGAGCTGTTTCAAGGGAAAATACATTGTTCTGTGCTCATCAGGATCCAAAACCTTTACATGTTTCCCTTTTCTACAACAGTTAATGCCAAAGTGACTCAACCAGACAATGGCAACACACAGAGGCACGAACCCGCTACATTTCTCCACAGTCTGGATGCTTTGCTCTTTTGCAGTCAGTGACTACTGCCTATTGCTGTGATTTTTATTTCTATTGCTTTACATTTCTGATTACTTTTCATTTTTATTTGCTAAGTAACAATCACATGTATCCAACAGAGAGGGCCAGACCACATCAAAGTCAGGAGAAGTGTTCAGAGATCTTACTTTGCACAGTCTTGCAATTCAGACCCCTATTCCCGGTTCCCAGTATTACAATTATGTAATGTTTGGCCATAAAACTATATGGGATGCCAATTTACTGCTGTGAAAAGAAGAACACTTACCTTTATCAAAAATTTCTTTCAGCACTCCTCGTTTTATAAGCTCCTCTCTGCTTTGCCTCATTGACATTTTTCTTTCCAAAGCTGTAAGCAAAGGATAAGGGTCAATATAAATAGAAAAGAAGGGAAATTAGTGTTTTAAAAGGCTCCATGCCTTTTAAAGGCATTTAAAAAAATGCTTTTTCTCCTCTTCAAGTCAGTGGCAGTTTAGCATCTCAAAATAAAGGCTACTGGCAGTCCAGAGAATCGGTCTGCTGCTGTAGTGTGGCTATTATTGACAGAAATGGCAATAGATGGACGGATTTGAGGTCATGTCTGCACACCCATTGCTTGATTTTGACACATGAGCCAAGCATTTCTGATTTCTGTGGAGAATTAGAGACAGCAAAGGGAGTAAAAGGAAATTAGTGCAGAAGCTGGAGAAGGAAGGGTAAGAAAGAAGGCAACACAAAGGCTCAAACCAAGGAAAGATGTGGCCAAGAACATGGCCACGGACCGTGTCCAGGCTGTGGAAGGGAATGGAATTCAAGGCTTCTTTGCCACTTCCTCCAGTGAGGGCAGATCAAGGTGTTTGGGACATTGTAAAAATGAGCTGTTTAACAGAGCCTTCTCTTCCCTGGAGGGGTGTTTTCCCCTAAAGAATATAATCCAAGAGAGCCACTGCAATTTATACCAGATCTGAACAGCTCGAGTTCTGTATTGGCTGCTTGGAGACTGCGGTCACCGAGGCAGCAAAACGACAGAGAGAAAATACATGTTTCTTTAGTGCAGGAGTAATTAAAACAACGTCCAATTAACCAAAACACCACAAAGGACATGCACGCAGGCAAAGACCTGAAAGCCAGCAAGCAAGGGGCGCAAGAAGTGATGTGAAGGAGTGGCTGCGACTGCACCCGCTCTGTGAGAAACGTGCCTGTGCCTGCCAAAAAAGAGGCACGGTCAAGGGCAAATTGCTTCTGCCATATGCTCCTCTATCAGACCCAGCACAGATGCACACACACACAAATGAACTGGGACTCAGCCTGCCCAAGGCAGATTTAAAGCAAAAGTGGCTTGGAAACCCTCTCTCCTTCCTTGAAAACAGGAAGGTGCAACCTTTCTTGGTACTGCTGTGTGTTGACTGTTCCCACAGATACACATGTATCTGGTGAATTAGCCATGCTCATACCGGCACACTGGGCTCATTGCAATTTACTTGCTGCCAGATACTTAGGGCTCAGTATGAACAAGGCCAGCTCTGCTTCACTCTTCTCCATAGGACAAATTTAGGCTTCCGTGCTTTTAAAATCAGTTTTGAACTGATTCTTCGGGACAAAGATGACCAGTATGTACAGTCAGAAGCTAATTAAAAACCCTGGTCTCCCCAGGGAGAGACACTCTCTGAACTTCAGCACAGATCAGAATTAAAGGCAGGTCCTTTTGCTGAAGCACAAGGCCCCATACCCATTAACCAGCCACATGATGCAGTTTGATTTTGGAGGTTGTTAACATAACAGCCATAGCATTTTCCAGAGTGCCTTAAACACATTTGAAGAAGTGCTTTAGGCACCTGAACTGACTTGCAATGAAACACTGATTTCTCTTTCAAGTATGTTTTTGAAAAAAATGGCCCAACAATCAATCTCTTGAGTCACACTGCAAACTGCTCCCCAAGCTGTCTCTTCCCTGTGCTGAAGGGGTCTTGTTCTGGTACAGCATTTAAAGCTTTTTCCTCTTCCTCCTTAAGAATAGCTGCCCTCAGACCTTCCAAAAAAAGCCAGCATAAGCTGCAGCTAATTCCTGAGCCTTCTCCCACCAAAGAAATTGTTAAACCTCTGACTGAGTTTAAAGAACAATTTGGTGGCACCCAGCACCTTTTCCAATAGGTCTCAAAAAGTGTCATTTTCTGTTAGAATAAGCAGCAAACTGAACTTGCTGTTCAGTGGGAAACCAAGCTGGGAGAATCAGCAGCAAAGCAGCAGTTTCTGCATATAGACAGCGGCACTCCCCACAGAACAAAGGCACAAGCAAATTCTATTTGTCTACGTGACCATTGCTAAGTAACAGATCCTCATTTTACACACAAAGTAACTGGCACCCACCTGGGTGCACTGCCTCACCCTCCTGCTCAGTCACGAGCTGGTTATGCAAGCTAGCAGCACTACTACTGACTTCATGGGTAGGAGGTCCCACCACATTATCACAGTACTGGTAAGAAACACAGTAATTTTGCAGATTGGAATTAAGGCTTTTGGAGAATCAGGTGCTAAAAAGGGCTGTCAGGACATTTAGAAGAAGTGCAGGAGCATCTCTTCCAAACCACTTCCTGAGGAAGACCCTCCAGTAGTGACCAAGACTTCTCAAAGTAGCGGACTATTTCTGCAGTCGCAGAATTTCAAAGATAGAATATCTTTGGATATATTTGGAAGACTGTATATAGGCTTTTCAGATACTCCCTATTGTAATCTGCCTGTGTTCAAGAATGAAAAACCCACAACCCTCAAGCTGAAGCTCAGACAAAACCAACTTTTTTCAGTTGCTAAATCCTTTCTAAGTAGGTACAGGACTTATAGTATTAATTATTTTCCTACTAAGCCAGTTTAATTAATAAGATATTTAGAGGAAGGGCATGCTGGGCTAAGAGCAGCACTGAATGATAATAACAGATGTTATACTCAAACTATGGAACATGCTGCCTTTCTTTAATACAAATCTTCCTCCTAAACAAGTGTCGTGCATTTAAGTGCATAACCTGCTATGCTATGGCTGATCAGCTGGGAAAAAAATACAAGCACTTAGATGCAGAACTCATTAGGATCTAACAGCCTGAACAATGAAATGCTTTACTTGGTCTGGATTTCTCTGGCAAAGATTGCCAGTTCTTTTACGAAGGTTTTTCTTTTCAAGCAGAAAGCTGGTATAAAATAAATTCATTCACCCTCCACTGAGAAGGAATCCATTCACAGCAGAGGATAAATATAAACCTTTGAATTAATCCTTGATCATGAGAACCGTGTAAATTCTGTGATGGGAAAAAATGAAATATAATTAATATTTAAGAAAAGATGTATTACTTCATTAGTGATTTTCCTTGGTGATTAACCTCATTTTTTTTCATTTGTACAACCTTCCAGGAGATTAGAAATAATCATTAAGCCCTCTTTATGGGATCTACTTATGCCAGAAACTAGTTACTGTAACAAATTCATCCAACCACCTAGAAACTCTCAGTTACTAGTTTATAGAAATGAGTCTATGTATAGAATGAGTTTATGGTAGAAGTGTACAGATTTTGCCAATGTGCTCTGCAGTATGCTGTTTCTTTTATGCTTTGATGAAGAAACAGTGGGATATGTTTTTATTAATGTTTCTGAGCTGGTATTTTTGAACTTGTCCCTCAGGAGCAGCACCCCTCTGCTGTTCAAGCAGAGTTTTTCTCTGTGGCAGACCCATTAAGATCAGTAAAGCCTTGACAAGGTCAGGAGGAGTTCCTGCCCCTCCGTTCTGGAAATCAAACACAGTTTTGTCTTTATTCCTTTAATAGGCTGCTGTGCTCCGTGATGGCAGCGGTTGTGGGCTGCTCCTCCAGCTGAGAAGGCGAAGCTCGCTGCTGCCTCTGTGCCAAGCGCTTCTGCTGCGCCATTATCCAGCCAAAGAGGCATTTATGCAGTCAGGACACACAACCTTCCTGTCCTCCCATCCTTCCCTCCAAGACAAAACCACCTCAGATGAACTATTCCAACCTGCATCTATATGAAACAATAATAAATTAATAATACATATTATTATACAAGATAATAATAAACTGTCCTCCTTTGCAGCAATTGTCATGTTGCTGCTTAAACCAAGGGGCGGACTGAATAAACAAGTCTTGCCCTTTTCATCTGACAACTGAAACTAAATCCCACTCTGTGCTGGCCAGTTAGATCTTAATCTTGCTTTTTTCTGAGGCTGTCCTTGGCCTTTGTCTTAAAAAGCACTGGGGGATGCTTTGCATGAGTTTTTCCTTTCAAAGACCACTATAATTTTCATGATGATTTTAGAAAGCAAAGGTTGTTATAGGATAAAGCTGAGAGCAGAAGCTTTCTGGTGCATCAATTATACTTGCTTTCAGTAGGAATCTGCTTTGCTAATAATTCAGATCTGAGTAATTAGAAACAAGCAAACCAATTGCTTTGCACAGTGTTTAGATAAACAACCATCAATGTTTTATTTAGATTTATAAGGAAGAAGAGATTTTCAAATGTGATGGATTATGTATTAAAAAATGTTACATCATCTTGAAATTTTCCCAACTATGTAGACTTTCTTAGCAATCAAATGGAGCAGGATTCAGCTGACACAAATTATTACAGTGCCTCTGAGCTGGCCTCCTTATATAATAAGAGCAAGTCTTGGGCATGATTAACCTCAGATTAAAGTAAGAATCTAAACAAGACTGAACTGCACCTTGGAAGTGCCTGTTAGGCTTCACTGACTGAAAGTGAAGCTAAGGGTGAGTAGCTGAGATAAAGATGCATAAAAATAGGGCTGAATATACTCCTGAAATCAAAATTGACTGAAGAGAGTAGTTTTAAGAAAAGAAACGCTGCTTCAGATGAAAGTCTTAGACATAGCTGAGGAAAATGTAGATGTGCCAGCTCCATTAATTTTGGGATTGTTTTAATAGCTGTGGCATGACACCCAGCACTGATGCTATGAGCTTGGGGTAAGACCAATGCCAAAACATAGCTTGGTTGAAATAACTGTATTGCTTTGCTCATTGCTAAATATGAATTTTGCTTGGCTTCAAACATGCACAGGTCTCTTGAAGCCTGAGTAAAGTAAAAATATTCCAACAGGTTTCTGAATCTTTGAGATTTTAAGTTCCTCACAGAAGTTTTGAGTATCTCTAACACCACCCTGGGTTATCCTGCAACAGTACCATCTACAAAACCTAATTCAGACAGATTACTACCTAGACAGGATCAGGAGCCTCCTTTAGTCTGTGTGTCTGCCCATGATATTCCTTGTTCTGACTGTAGCCTAGCACTGCCATTCTATGAGATAACATAGTCTCCTTCTGAACATCAGAAGGAGAAAAATAGGCTGGTATAAAAGGTTTAGCTTGATTTTAAAAAGTGTATAGATGTACCTCTCCAAATCAGCTGACCAAATAAACCTCCTTCAGAATGTGAATCACTTGGAAAACTTCGGTGGCATGTGCTACGAGACAAACTAATAACGCAGAAAAACCCCACATCACTGATGCCACACTAATGCATAACTAAAAACACTCTTTAAGTGAACCAGGATCATCATTATACAGGTGGAAAAGTGAGGTACAGACAAGCTGAAACAACCTGGCGTGTCACCTGCTACACCAGTAGCAAAGAATTAACAGCACCTGTTCTGGGACCAGGGGCCAACACTTTAGGCTAGGAAATGACCCTTCCAGACTTAAAATTTGTTACTGTAATCAAGGCAAATAAAATAACAGGAAAAAGAGACAAAAATAAAATT